>JABMCL010002907.1:390000-402500 GCA_018857735.1 Alviniconcha marisindica | reverse complement strand
TGCCGCAGACGGTAGTGATAGTTGTAGCCCATGCCCCCCCCCCCCCCCCCCCCCCCCCCCCCCCCGCCCCCTGCCCCCCCTCCCGCCCCGCCCTGCCCCCCCGCACCCCTGCCCCACACTCGCCGCAGCCCCTGATACCTTTTCCTTTATCTAGGACACACACACGCCAATCACTGATAAAGAAGTCTGATAAAGAAGCTTTCCCCTTTCTTTAAAAATCCAAGTTGCCAAGCGTAATTTTTTCAACAGTGCCTTTTCTTTTCTGTTCCTGTGTGTGTGTGTGTGTGTGTGTGTGTGTGTGTGTGTGTGTGTGTGTGTGTGTGTGTTGGGGGCTGGGGAGTTGGGGGGGGGTTACTGTAGTGTTTGTTGTTGCTGTTTGTATCCCGTGAAGTGCACATACATCTGATTTATTTTGTAAGTTGTTAACTGTCATTATTTGAAAAAGGAAATAATTACTATCAACCAATCGTTTTCGTCGTTCCATTGCCGGGTGTCTGTACTTGTGTGTACACCGGCAATTTTGAATTTGACGTTGCACAGAGCCTGACAAACAAACCGTTTTTATGCGACACTCCAGACAGAAATTATAGCAACGCGAAATCTCCCCCCCCCCTCCCCCGAATGTCCCCCCGCACCCATGCGCATGTCAGCAAGTACATGTAATGATGTCCGAGATGCACGAAAGAACCAATACACCGATCAAATCCGAGGCAGTGTGGCAGTGTGGCAGAGGCCCACGGCACTCGGGACTATGAGGTTGCAGATAGGTTAGAATTCCGTTTCGGCAATATCCTCCAGCCCACCCCCCCCCCCCCCAACCCCCATTAAAAAAAATCAATCATAGTGGGACATCAGAGACCAGCGATGGGAGTGTGTGTGTGTGGGGAGTGGGGGGTGGGGGGCGGGAGGGGGAGGTGCACAAACAGAGAAACAAAGAGCCTGACTGAAACAAGAAGTCTATGTGGCGGGTGATCGAGAAGAGAGAGAGAGAGAGAGAGAGAGAGAGAGAGAGAGAGAGAGAGAGAGAGAGAGAGAGAGAGAGAGAGAGAGAGACAGACAGACAGACAGACAGACAGACAGACAGACAGACAGACAGACAGACAGAAGGGTTGTCTGTGCTCGAAAAACGCCACGCATTGCCAATGTTGAATCGTTTGAACCGTTTCAGCCACGATTACATTGCCTTTACGACAAACTACAAACGTATTGCGCCAGCTGTGCGCTGTTTCGTAATCCAAACACACGAAAGGTTAAAAATAGCGCTTATTTAACATTACACCACGCAACATGCGAATTTTCGGGGTGAGCCCCTTTGTCAAGCGACAGAACAACACTTAAACAACAGTTAAAAGCTGAAAAACGAAATGTAGGCTACTTATCTGCTGCTCTTCTCGACCTAGCTAGCCGTAACTGACGGGGCTTCTTGCACACAAACAAGGTCGCAAAATCACGAACGTCTTGTCTGTCGGCCACACGCACAAAAATGACAAAGCGTTTTCGTCGAGTGTTTATGATGTTACAAACAATGACATCGCCCACGAACGTAGTATCTATGACAGAGTGTGTGCTTTCTTGCGTCAAGTTTGTTGCCCGAAGACCGCGTTTTTGCCAAGATTCTAAACAACAATGAAAATTCGCGAACTTTCAGTGGAGAGAGAAATGGAAAACAAAAACAAAACAAAGTTGAATCGATCAGGGAGGCAGAAATTAGAAGAAAAAAATGAAGGGATTCCTGGCAGTGGGAAAAGCATGCGTGGCTATATTCTGACCCAGATTACGCCCAAAGCAATGCTCGCGGAATCCGTCCATCCCCTTTTTAAATGACATCGAACCCTCACCCCAACCACTCCCCTCCATCCCTTTTTTGTTCTTCGTCGATTTCCCAATAGCTGTGGCGTGAGTGGCGGAACACGTGGCCCCTGGCGGTCTCCAGGCCTGGGCCACGTTCAGCCTTTAATCATCTTGCTGGCTTTCACCCAGGTTTGTTTCAACTGAACGTGGAGCTGCATGGCCACTAGCGCTGGAACTCGATCAGAAGGAAGCACACGCCCACCGATGAAAAGAGGCAATCTGTAGGAATACACTGGCAGCTGATGAGTATGACAAGGGATATCATTATACCGTCTCATTACATGGCGAGGTCTCGGTCGTCTCGTTACATGGAGATGTGTCGGTCGTCTCGTTACATGGCGATGTCTAGACTCGGGAGGAGGATTTAGCCTGCCGAACTGGCCCGTCTGTACCGGGGCTTTCGCCTAGTGCACCGCCCAAACCCTTACCCTGTTGTACCTACCCTTTGTCCTCAGAAACCCTCAGCCTGTTGTACCTGCCCTTTGTCAACAGAAACCCTCAGCCTGTTGTACATTCTATGCCCTATGTGCGTGTGCGTGTGTGTGTGTGTGTGTGTGTGTGTGTGTGTGTGTGTGAGAGAGAGAGAGAGAGAGAGAGAGAGAGAGAGAGAGAGAGAGAGAGAGAGAGAGACAGAGAGACAGACAGACAGACAGACAGACAGACAGACAGACAGAGATCGACAGACAGAGGCAGAGAGACAGAGTCCCCATTGCGTGAACGTGTGTGTGGCATTTCCTTATTTCTGAAAGGACAAAAAACAACAAAAGCAACAAGCGATCATTACCGACTACATGTATACAGCATTCCTCAGCCACGAACGCCGCATCAGCATCCTCCCCCCCCCCCCCCCCCCTCCATTCCGTCCCCACCTCTTCCCCGTCTGTGACACGCGCTGATACAGCTCTTCTTCGCGCGCTTTCATGTCAGGTGCTGGCTCGACAACAATGACAAGGAATGTGTGCCGTGTCAAAATTCCGAGCTACCAACTGCCGTCTCTGTAACAGGCACTGTTTGACTACGTACCAACTTCCGTCTGTGTAACAGGCACTGTTTGACAGTACCAACTTCCGTCTGTGTAACAGGCACTGTTTGACTGCACCAACTGACGTCTCTGTAACAGGCACTGTTTGACTATGTACCAACTGCCGTCTCTGTAACAGGCACTGTTTGACTACGTACCAACTGCCGTCTGTGTAACATAACATGTAGTACGACTACGTACCAACCTCCGTCTCTGTAACATGCACTGTTTAGCTTCGTATCAACCTCCGTCACTAACTGTAATAGGCAGTGTTTAAATATTGGCCAAAATCACTGTAGCAGGCACTGTTTGGCACGCACCAACCACCGCCACTGTAACATGCAGTGTTTAACTACTGGCCAAAATCACTGTAGCATGCACTGTTTGGCACGCACCAACCGCCGCCACTGTAACATGCAGTGTTTAACTACTGGCCAAAATCACTGTAGCATGCACTGTTTGGCACGCACCAACCGCCGCTACTGTAGCATGCAGTGTTTAACTACAGGCCAAAATTACTGTAGCATGCACTGTTTGGCACGCACCAACCGCCGCCACTGTAACATGCAGTGTTTAACTACTGGCCAAAATCACTGTAGCATGCACTGTTTGGCACGCACCAACCGCCGCTACTGTAGTAATATACAGTGTTTAAGTACCTCCTCCGCGTTGTGGCCAACAAGATGCCGTCTTTAGTTGAGCCTCGCCAGGAGTGACATGTCAACAACAACAACAACAACAACAACAACAACAAAACCAACAACAGCCGATGGTCTGCAGTCTCGTCAAGGCTTGCACAAAAGTCACTGACTCTTGTGAGCTGTGACAGACTGACACCCACTCTCAGTGTAGCGTGTTGCACGTGCGAACACCCCGACTGACGGGGAGAGGGGGTCTCCCCAGTCAGTCAGGGTGTTCGCACGTGCAGCACGCTACACTGAGCGCCAACCAATCGCGGTGCTCTGCTCAAGGCCAGCGGTACGTGAGAAGGGAGAAGAAAGTCCACGTTGCGCAACGCTCTGTGTCCGGAGGAAAAATGCTGTCAGTGTGACGAAGGAATTATAGCGCTTTGAGCCTCACGCACGTAGCCTCGGGGGATTCAGCGCATTAGAAGTGTTTTTATTATTATTATTATCATCACTGTCATGATTATTATTTGATTGTTCGCATCAGTGCCCAGGGGATAACGGGCAATGCCGTCACGCTCGAGCGGCTCTGAAAGCCCAGTCAAAAGCCAAGGCCATTCATTATCGGGGCGAAAAAGGTAAGGCTGAAAGAACCGCAAATGGAAGAGATCAAGTACGACTTCTGGCAGCAGACGCATCTATCTTCTGACCCGCTACTCCAGGCGAGAGAGAGAGGGAGGGAGGGAGAGAGAGAGAGAGAGAGGAGAGAGAGAGAGAGAGAGAGAGAGAGAGCTTAGAATGCTGTGAATTCTCAGCAGATGAAAAACCCTCAAAGAATTACTGCATCCGCGGTGCCCCACGGCTTTGGTCCTGACCCAGCGAGGGCAGGGAATTGTGCTGTGTCAGCGTCTACTGTGGGCGTGCTAGCTGATGTGCAAGCCGATTTCTGCCTTTTGCGAGTCCTCGGCGCTTAGCTCCGGCGTGAGCCCAGCGCGGCACGGATTCTCTCCCTTGCCCTGTGGCCCAGTGTGACAAGCTGCCAGAAGTTCACCAGCAACAGGGTTACGCGGCATGTCCGTCGTGTCTACATGTCCCTTGCGCACAACAGGCAACCGAGTCCAAAGAATGCGACAAGAGTGATGAACATTCTCAGGACGAAAGGAATCTAACTGGGCTTAACGCCCCAAAAAACTTCGTTCGTTTTACGAGGGACTGGGGGGGGGGGGGGGGGGGGGGGGGGGCGGCGGCAAGGGGTAATCTGGTACCTATGTAAAGCTCGCCCCAAGAGCTCCGATCCGCCAAAGCAGTAAGTAAAAAAGTAAGTAACTTGGTGTTTTACGCCCAGTCAACCATTACGGTTGTATCAGGGCGAACCGCAAAAGCAGAAGAGACCGCCACAACCAGAACAATATAGAGAATTAAATTTGTTTATGGTGGCGGGGAGCCAGTCAGTGCAAAGCAAAGACTGTGCTTTGCAACGCTCTTTCAACGGTAGTGGGGAACAAAATCACAAGACGGTATTCAGAGAACCAACTGTTGAGAACAACTGAAGCGAAGGACTAAGAGCTCCATCTTCCTGTTCACACAGCTCTTGGGCTCCCACGGAACATCCTGATTATGACTTGAATGAATGAATTCTTGGGCTTAGCGTCCACGGAGACCACATACGGTCTACTAGGGACAGGATTTTTTTTTTTTAAAGAAAAAAGGGTGGGGGTGGGGGGGGGTGGGGGGGTCTGGTACCTATGAATAGCTCGTCCCAAACGCTCCGACCCGCAAAGACCGAAGAGACCGCCAGCCACCGCCAGACCAACAGATGTAAGGTGGTGGGGACGTCGCCAGTGCGAAGCAACGTGTATACTCCGCAACTTGGTCTGTCTACAGCTGTGCGGAACCGAGTCACAAAGTCAGTACTTCGCAACTTGCTCGGTCAACAGCTGTGCGGAACAGAGCCGCAAAGACAGTGTCCCGACAACCAGATTTCGAAACCTGGAGCAAAGTACAGTCTAACTCACTCAGACCCCAGCTCCACCTGCCTCTTCCCACAGTTCCTGGGCTCTGTCTATGACTTGACGGTTGAAGTGTTGCTTTACGTACGTCCACAGAAACCGTAGGCTTATCAGGGACTGGAGCCCAGGACGGCCACCTCGACTTTCACACAGCTCCTGAGCTCTGACTATGACTTGTATCCGGCAGCGACTTTAACGTCAGTTGGCAGACGGGTAGTGGCAGCAGGCCGCAGAACGGGACAGTGTGGGTGAGAGCTGTGAAAGCGGTCACATACGGGGTGGGTGGGGGTGTGGGGTGGGTGTGGGTGGGAGCGGGGTATTAGGCTCAAGGGGTTTACATGCCTGCTGACGAAGCTAGGGTCAGGCTAATTGCGCGATTAGCATCCCTCGCTGGCATCTGCGTACAGACCGGAAAGAAGAACAAGCGATTCAAGTTGAACGGGCTCTAAATTAATGAGAAACATAATTATGTTTCACTCTCGGTGGTCAACTGTCTGCCCCCCTCCCTCCCCCCCCCTTTCTCATGCTAGGAATTCAATGGACAGCGCGACTCTGATGCAGCTAGCTTTCCACAAAGGATCAAGTTTGGTTAAATAAACGGTGGAGCTGTTTAGAAAGTGTCGTCGGGACAAAACTCGGATGACGGACGCATATATATATATCGAAGTAATATATAATAAAAATACTGATACCATGGAGAATGAAATATTCTCCCGCCGCTCCTGCAGCACGATAACTACCATGGAAAAAAATCTCCGCCGCTCCTGCAGGATTCGACCCGCACCTTTCAATCACGAGTTCGGCGCTCCAAACACTGAGCTATCCCCGCTCCCATGTACATGTAGTACGACTACGTAGCAACGTACGTACCAACGGCAGGGTATATATATATATATATATATATATATATATATATATATATATATATATATATATATATCTTTACTTTTCTTTGAGGGAAAACAGTCCAACCTGATACAAGAGACACAAATGTCTTTTTCTATCCTCGTAGCCAATAGTTTAAACTTAAAAGCACCGGTTTTTTTCTTCTCGAAGCTGGGCCCCGGGTGACACTGAGTGCAAGCTGGCGACATTAACGAGAACGCAGCTGCTTTCCTGCACTCGTGTCAACCCACTGCACGTAACCCGAGGCCATACGGACAACCTCAAAATCAATGGCAGGTGTCCAAATGTAACTGCACGTACTCTACCTCTGTGTGTGTGTGTGTGTGTGTGTGTGTGTGTGTGTGTGTGTGTGTGTGTGTGTGTGTGTGTGTGTGTGTGTGTGTGTGTGTGTGCGTGCGTCTCTCCCTCTCTCTCTCACACCGCCGAAGTTTCGCTTCCCAGTTCTGCCTAGTGCCCAGTGTATGCATGTAATCAGCGAGAAGTCTCTCTTTCATGCAGTGTCGAATGTTTTCCAGCTACACAGGCTGAATAGCGACAGCACACTGCCTACCCAGTCTCATGAACGATTACCATGCCTACCCAGTCCCATGAACGATTACCATGCCTACCCAGTCCCATGAACGATTACCATGCCTACCCAGTCCCATGAACGATTTCCAGGTAGACAGAGCGACAGTACAAAGCCCACCCAGTCCCATGAAGGATTTCCAGGTAGACAGAGCGACAGCACAATGCCCACCCAGTCCCATGAAGGATTTCCAGGTAGACAGAGCGACAGCACAATGCCCACCCAGTCCCATGAAGGATTTCCAGGTAGACAGAGCGACAGCACAAAGCCCACCCAGTCCCATGAAGGATTTCCAGGTAGACAAGCGACAGCACAATGCCCACCCAGTCCCATGAAGGATTTCCAGGTAGACACAGCGACAGCACAATGCCCACCCAGTCCCATGAAGGATTTCCAGGTAGACAGAGCGACAGCACAATGCCCCATAATATCTACACAATCCCATGAAGGATTTCCAGGTAGACAGAGCGACAGCACAGTGCCCCACAATGTCTACCCAATCCCATGAAGGATTTCCAGGCAGACAGAGCGACAGCACAAAGCCCACCCAGTCCCATGAAGGATTTCCAGGTAGACAGAGCGACAGCACAATCCCCAAGGTAAAGACCAGAGCCGGACAGCACAAAGCCCACCCAGTCCCATGAAGGATTTCCAGGTAGACAGAGCGACAGCAAAAATGCCCACCCAGTCCCGTGAAGGATTTTCGGGGTAGACACAGCGACAGCACAAAGCCCACCCAGTCCCATGAAGGATTTCCAGGTAGACAGAGCGACAGCACAATGCCAGGTAGACAGAGCGACAGCACAAAGCCCATCCAGTCCCATGAAGGATTTCCAGGGAGACAGAGCGATAGCACAATGCCCACCCAGTCCCGTGAAGGATTTCCAGGGAGACAGAGCGACAGCACAATGCCCACCCAGTCCCGTGAAGGATTTCCAGGTAGACAGAGCGACAGCACAATGCCCACCGAAGGTCCCGTGAAGGATTTCCAGGTAGACAGAGCGACAGCACAATGCCCACCCAGTCCCGTGAAGGATTTTCAGGAGACAAGCGACAGCACAATGCCCACCCAGTCCCGTGAAGGATTTCCAGGTAGACAGAGCGACAGCACAATGCCAGGTAGACAGAGCGACAGCACAAAGCCCACCCAGTCCCGTGAAGGATTCCCAGGTAGACAGAGCGACAGCACAATGCCCACCCAGTCCCGTGAAGGATTTCCAGGGAGACAGAGCGACAGCACAATGCCCACCCAGTCCCGTGAAGGATTTCCAGGTAGACAGAGCGACAGCACAATGCCAGGTAGACAGAGCGACAGCACAATGCCCACCTAGTCCCGTGAAGGATTCCCAGGTCGACGAGCCTAACAACGACGGCAGCACCATGCATATATATATATATATACCCAGTCCTATCAGTGCATGTTCATGCGGTAATCGGACAGTAGAGACTATCTCCGCTGTAATGGGGAGGATCTGCTTTCATTTAGCCAAGGCAGCTGTCGGACAGATAGCAGATAATTCGCTGTCAATGACCTGTCGGCTCGGTGGTTGTTGTATCAAGGCGAACGTCGAACTTCCTCTACTCGTGAGCCGGTTTGGCCTAGCAGTACGGCGTCGGGCTGGTAAGCGGACGCACGTCGGTTCGAGTCCTCGCTTCGGCTCTCCTATCTCTTAACCCCTTCAGTGACCCAGCCCGTAATATTTCCGGGCTAAAAGACGCAGGGACATGCCTGCAAACAGTGTATTTTCTGGTCCTATAACACACCTACTCTCAATGCTATGCGTTTTGATGAAAGTCCTTTCACGCGCCAATGCGAAAAAGAACACGAAAAGGCTTAAGGATTTCAAATTTCACACTTCTATTGGTCGTTTTCACGTGACATCATAGCAGTGAAGGGGTTAATAAAGTTCTGATTCACGGACACTGTCTGATTCGATTGTGACATTGTTCCTTCACAATGAACGAAACACTGAAATGGCTGACACCGCTGCCTATGGTTAGTTCTCCCCCCCCCCCCCCCCCCCGTTACCCCATTCCCCCTTACCCTCCCCCCCCCCCCTTACCCCATCCCCCACACCTCCAGTGATCTCGGCGCCCCGCCAGCGCCTCTCTCCGGAAACAACTTGGCGTTAAACAAGTCTAACAAACGAACAATTCCCTTGCTCTTCCAAACAGCTAGAAAATCAGAGGTGTGTGGACCCCGACACGCAGCCCCCCCCCACCCCCCACTTCACTTGAAGACAAAATACAGCATCAGCTGGATTCATACCAAGAACCCACGCCGTGCCACAACGAACCTCAGTGGTGAACGTCGAGCTGACGACCCACTAAGCTACTTCGCCTCCTAAAACATCAACGGAATGCCACGGTTCCAGAGAGAAAACGAAGGTACCTTCATTTCTTCAGTGGAGTCTTTCTGTGCGTTAAAATCCATGCTAACTATAAATATAATCTGCTAACAGGTTGTGTGTGTGTGAACACAACGGTCGACGACATTCAACCTATCATTGGCGGGAGCTGCTTGCTCGACAAAAATTAAACGTGTGGCAGCTCCTGCCAATGATATCAACCTGCATAAGCAATGTAAGGATAGTGCAGCTAGCAAAGGCTAGCAAAGGCAACTGCACAAAAAAGGATCATGTAAAAAATCAGCAGCTAGCAAAGGCAACTGCATAAAAAAGGATCACGTAAAAAATACATAAAAATCCAACACTGCAGTTATACTAACAAAACATCCAATTTATTCACCTCGGCTCCTCACGTTAACATACACTAATCCCCCTCCCGCTGTGGTGGGCTGTGTTATCGGTGTGTATTGTCACATCTGTTCTGGGAAAACAAAGACACAGATGCGGAAATTGACTTACCATTACCATTACTTGCGTGCGTGTGTGTGTGTGTGTGTGTGTGTGTGTGTGTGTGTGTGTGTGTGTGTGTGTGTGTGTGTGTGTGTGTGTGTGTGTGTGTGTGCGTGTGTGTGTGTGCGTGCGTGCGTGTGTTAGGCGACGGAGGTGACTGGGGGACTTTAAAAAAATAAGCTATTTTATAGTGAAATTATACCACCCCAGGTGGTTGGCAGCTTGTGGCGCCTACCATTTACAAGCGTTGCTATTGTTTTCAGGCAGGGTCTTTGAAGGAGCAGTAGAAAACTCGACTGCTTCAACAAAGCGGTTTAGTCAGAAGCTGACTGCGAATTCGTGGGAACACGTCAGGATCATTACTTCTTTGGTTCAGATACGTGTACGTGCGAGTCAGTGTGTGTGTGTGTGTGTGTGTGTGTGTGTGTGTGTGTGTGTGTGTGTGTGTGTGTGCGTGCGTGCGTGCGTGCGTGCGTGCGTGCGTGCGTGCGTGCGTGCGTGCGTGCGTGATGTATGTGTGTGTGTGTGAGAGAGAGAGAGAGAGAGAGAGAGAGAGAGAGGAGAGAGAGAGAGAGAGAGAGAGAGAGAGTGTGTGTGTGTGCGTGTGCGTGCGCGCGTGCATGTGTGTGAGCGCGCGCGTGCGTGCGACTGTTCCCGTGAGCGCGCTCGCTTGCACCCGTTCGCGCAAGTTTATATTAAACGTTTGTTGTTGTTGTTGTTTAAAGCATCTGACTACATACTGTGCCAACGTTGAAATGCCGACAGGCACTACAGTACAAGGCGAACAGACTCATTAGCGGAAAAGCCGCAGGGGAAGTGAACGGAAATGAAGGACTGACAGACAAGGCCAGGATAATGGCACAGGGCGACAGCGACCCAGTGTCCAACAACCAGAACACAGCTGCCCGGCTCTGACACTCTTAGCAAAGGCCGCCAGGCGCACAAGACCTCCAACACAACTCGCTCAACGCCCAGACAGTGCACGTGAAGACCGGACTTCCTGGTCAGCACACAAGACTTCCAACACCGCTCGCTCTGCACCCAGACAGTGCACGTGAAGACCGTACTTGTGGTCAGCACACAAGACTTCCAACGCTTCTCAGTCGCTCAACACCCAGACAGCACGTGACAACCGGCCCTGTGGTCAGCACACAAGACTTCCAACACTGCTCGCTCGTCACCCTGGCAGTGTGCACGTGACTCGAGGCAGCTATCAAGCCGGCCTTGCGGTCAGTGCAGAAGACCGCCAACACTGCGGTCAGAGTTCGACAGGCACGTTTGCTGCCAGACGGCGCCAGCATCAGGCACATCAGTTTGGAGTACCCAACGGGTTGGTACCTGGCGGTATTGTTATTAGCCTGACGTGGCCGGGTCGTGGCTGGCAGCACGACAAGAGCGCAAGTCGCACAGTACACCGTCGGCCGCTTCTCACCTGCTGAGCGCAACAACGTTTTACTTGCTGAGGGCAACAACTTTAGACAGCTACCCCCCCCCCCCCCCCTCCCGACCCCCGCCATCCCCATCCCTTAACATTGCGAAACACTTCCACATCCTTTCCCTGAAGAACGTTGCACCCCTCCCCTAACTTCTTCTCGTTACCTCTCCCCACTTCACCGCCAAGGTAGAGCTAGAAGAAGAGCTTCGCAGGAAATATAAAGTCTGAACCAGAGAAAGAGAACTGAAGATGAAAAAAGCCATGAGAGAGAGAGAGAGAGAGAGAGAGAGAGAGAGAGAGAGAGAGAGAGAGAGAGAGAGAGAGAGAAGAAGAAGAAGAAGAAGAGAAGAGAGAAGAAGAGAGAAGAAGAAGAAGAGAAGAGAGGAGAGAGAGAGAGAGAGAGAGAGAGAGAGAGAGAGAGAGAGAGAGAGAGAGAGAGAGAGAGAGAGAGAGAGAGAAGAAGAAGAAGAAGAAAACTGGCACACACACAAACCAACACATTACCGAGCGTTGAAACGCACGCACGTAAATACTTCCAGAAAACTGCAATGCAGAAATGCGCTTGTTCTCTTTAAACGATCCCCTGAAGAGATAGAACCGCTTTCAAGCTTTTCAACACGTGGCACCGATACTCCATGGGTCCCACTTTGGACTGACTGCTGCCAAACTTCTGGACGTCAAGTCAACACTCACTTTGACCGAGAAAAACGGGCAGATGTGTTCCTTCTTCAGTGAGCAATCGTTTTCAACAGTCTCTTGAAAACCCCGATAATACCCTGCTCGTAGGTCTTTTAATAGAGTGACCCCGAAAAAGGGGCACCAACGGACATGAGCATTTGTGAGCACATCCATATTTTGCCCCCCCCTTTTCTTTTCTTTTATCCTTTTTTTTTTTTTAATCCTTTTTTTTTTTTTTTTTTACCCGGACCACATGGCAAAGTGCACGGTCTAAGCGAATCTGTGTCACGAGCTAAAATAACAGATATTAAAAAAGAAATAGAAACAAAATCTGTCCCTTTTCGAGTACAGGCTTCGGAAAGAATGGCATGGCATAGTGCCACGTCTAAGCGAATCTGTGTCATGAGCTAAAAATAACGGATATTTTATTTAAAAATAAAAAAAGTCTGTCCCATTTCGGGCGATCGAGAAGAATGAACTCCGAGTGACCCGTTCTGCAAGTAACACTTGAGGAAGGATTTCTCTTCTTCTTCTTCTTTTGGGTATGT
>JABMCL010002907.1:380000-385000 GCA_018857735.1 Alviniconcha marisindica | reverse complement strand
TCGTTATGTAAGGTACATACGCGTAGTGGCCCATTGGCCTAAAGCCATGCACCTATATATAGGTCCATACGTAAAGCCATGGGCCATAGTTCAGGAGCTGTGTGAGAGTCGAGGTGGCCGTCCTGGGCTCCCCGTCCTAACGAGCCTTATGGTTTCCGTGGACGTAAAGCAATACTGAACCGTGCTTCGGCATTGGTCTCAGCTTGTAATATGTCAACCGACGTCCGAGGACATCAAGCAACACAACCGAACCGAACCGCCATGGGTCAGTCCTGAGGCAGACACCTACCGTTAACTGCCACGCATCGGTACATTTATTTACCTCGTCGTGGACGTCGCCGCCCACTGGCCCAAAGCCATCGGTCAGTCCACAGGCACACGACGATGGGTGAATCCCACGCCATCGGTAAAATTACATTCGTCATGGACATCGCCGCCCTCTGGCTCAAAGCCATCGGTCAGTCCACAGGCACACGACGACGGGTGAGTCCCACGCCATCGGTAAAATTACACTCGCCACGGACATCGCTGCCCACTGGCCCAAAGCCATCGGTCAGTCCACAGGCACACGACGACGGGTGAGTCCCACGCCATCGGTAAAATTACATTCGTCATGGACATCGCCGCCCTCTGGCTCAAAGCCATCGGTCAGTCCACAGGCACACGACGACGGGTGAGTCCCACGCCATCGGTAAAATTACATTCGCCACGGACATCGCTGCCCACTGGCCCAAAGCCATCGGTCAGTCCACAGGCACACGACGACGGGTGAGTCCCACGCCATCGGTAAAATTACACTCGACGTGGACATCGCGGCCCTCTGGCCTGATAGCCATTGGTCAGTCCACAGGCACACGACGACGGTTAGTCACCATACATTGACGCAACGGCCCTGTTGGCCAAGGGTCAGTCCTCGGGCACACGACGATGATTAGTCATCACATGCAGATAAATATTATGAAAACTGCACCTAGCCAATGACGTATTGCCCTGATGGTGATTGGTCATTCCTGAGGCACACGACAATGTTTAATCATCACACGTAATGTGTAAATTGCACCTAGCCACGTATAAAGCGGCCCACTGGACTGACGGCCATGTGTCAGCCCTGAAGCACATGACGTTATTACGCATTCTTCAGATGATGCTTAATGTCCTCGGATGTCGGTTGACATATAGGGACAAGCTGAGACCAATGCGTGAGCATGGTTCAATATTGCTTTACGTCCACGGAAACCATGAGGCTCGTCAGGACGGACAGCCCAGGACGGCCACCTCGACTCTCACACAGCTCCTGAACTATGATTATCACGCACTGGCATCTAATTAATTTTATACCCCTATCCTTGACCGTAACCGTTCGGCCCACTGGCTAAATAGCCACGGGTCAGTCCACAGGCACACGGCTCAGTTCAGTTCCACTCAGGGGTATACATGTAAACAGACGGCGTCTCGGACGTAACGGCCCATTGGCCAAAATTAATAGCTAACGGCCAGTCCATAGGCACACGAAACATGTTCAGTTCCACTCATCGGTATACTTGTAAACAGACGGCGCCGTGGACGTAACGGTCCACTGGCCAAATAGCCATTGGTCAGTCCACAGGCACACGACGCAGGTCTGTACTAATCACCTGATTTTTCCTCATTCTGTCGGGCGCTCTGGTCTCTGCAGCAGTAACACTGATAGCATGAAAGACAGCAGTAACACTCACAGTATGAAAGACAGCAGTAACACTGACAGCATGAGAGACAGCAGTAACACTGACAGCATGAAAGACAGCAGTAACACTGACAGCATGAAAGACAGCAGTAACACTGACAGCATAAAAGACAGCAGTAACACTGATAGCATGAGAGACAGCAGTAACACTGATAGCATGAGAAACAGCAGTAACACTGACAGCATGAAAGACAGCAGTAACACTGACAGCATAAAAGACAGCAGTAACACTGATAGCATGAGAGACAGCAGTAACACTGATAGCATGAGAAGCAGCACTGAACGTTGGCCACAAACAGAGAAGTGTACAAAGTGCGTGTACCTTCTGTCACGCACACTTGAAAAGTCCTAAACACGGAAACCCAAAGCTAAACACTTCTGTCACGCACACTTGGACAGGCCTAAACACGGAAACCCAAAGCTAAACACTTCTGTCACGCACACCTGGACAGACCTAAACACGGAAACCCAAAGCTAAACATAAGACGAGCAGAAGCGAGCATTGCCTATGAGAAAGCAATTATGTTTAACAGAACTCTGAACTCAGAACTTTATTACACAAGGATTAAGATTTTAGGCAGTTGCCTATTCTTACAATCTGACCCTGCTAATCTACATGCCAATAGGATACACATAAAACAATAGTAACAACACTGACCACCACAGTAATGATGAAACAAAGCTACTGAGACACATTAAACAGTAGCTACCATTGCCTGGGGAAACAGTCGTAACGATTTAACGAAGCTATTGAAAGCGGGCTGAAAAACGGTACCGTCGTGTAAAATTTGACACTGTAACGAGTTCGGAGTATAGCGTCCAATAAAAACCCGTTCTGGTTGAAGAGTTCACACGCGGACACGGACACACGCAGGCAGGCAGGCAGGCAGGCAGGCAGGCAGGCAGGCACGAACACACACACACGCACGCACGCACGCACGCACGCACACACGCACGCACGCACGCACGCACGCACGCACGCACTCACGCACGCACGCACGCACGCACGCACGCACACACACACACACACACACACACACACACACACACAAATGCGTAGGCACCCAATCGCAACGCCACTTCCAGACATTCACCAGGCGAAATAATCACCGACAGAGGTTGAGCGCCTATGGGTCATCCGGTGATCCGCTGGTCTGCAGCCCGTGCCAAACTTCGCTTCAGCGGACGGTGTCGCTTTCTGGGGTGGAAAACAACCCGTGTTCATTTGCGCGTCGGCATGCGGCGATAAGCGCGGAACCGTTGATGAGATCGAGTCATTATCCCGCGCACATGGCAAACACCGCAGGTTGGCAGTCGGAACTAAGCGTGAAAGGCTGGTCTGGATGGAGAGCCAGCAGTTACCGTACCTTCATTTGCGCGCGCGCGGGCCTGAATTAAGCGTGAAATGTCGATCTTGATGGAGAGTAATTATCCCGTGTTTGTTTGTACACCAGTGCCTGAAATAAGCGTGAAATACGGGTCTTTGATAGACAGCAATTATCTTGCGTTTATTTCCGTGCGAGGAGGCTCAATTCAACTTCAAATGCTGATCATGATGGAAAGTGATTATGTGGGCAGATTGGACAGACGGTAATGTCACACACACACACACACACACACACACACACACACACACACACACACACACACACACTCAATGTTGATCTTGATGAAGAGCAATTATCCCGAGTTAGGTGCACGCGGGCTGCTAGGAGAAACGTGAAATGCTGACCTTGACGGAGCAATTATCCCGAGTTCAGGTTACCGCTGGCAGGTCAGGCAGACGTGCAATATTGACCTTGATGGACAGTAATTATCCTGAGTTCATTTTGCACGCGGGCAGGATGAACTAAGCGTGAAACGTTGATCCTGATGGAGAAGAATTGCTACGTGTTTATTTGCACTCCGGCAGGATGAATTAAGCGTGAAACGTCGATTTTGATGAAGAAGAACTGCAACGCGTTTATTTGCAAGTGCGCGAGGCTGAAAAAGCGAACCAAGGTGAACTAGGATCACGGGCCCCATCGACAGAAAACGAATAAAACTTAAACAGCAAGATAAATATGTAAATTATACCTAGCCAAGGATGTAGCGGCCCAGTGGCCTGATAGCCTGAGAAACACGACGATGGTTTATCATCACACGTATGTATCACACGTATGTATACGTAAATGACACCTATCCCGGACGTAAAGGCTCACTGGCCTGATAACCATGGGTTTTTCCTCCTGAGGAACACGACGATGGTTAATTATCACATGCAGATATGTAAATTACACCTAGCCAAGAACGTAACGGCCCACCGGCCTGATAGCCATAATTATGTCTTTCATGAGGAACATGACGATGGTTAATTATCACATGCAGCCATAATTATGTCTTTCACGAGGAGCATGACGATGTTTAATTATCACATGCAGATATGTAAATTACACCTAGCCAAGAACGTAGCAACCCAGTGGCCTGATAGCCATAATTATGTCTTTCCTGAGGAACACGACGATGCGAATTATCACATGCTGATATGTAAATTACACCTAGCCAAGAACGTAGCAACCCAGAGGCCTGATAACCTGCGGTACACGATGGTCAATTATCACACGTATGTATATGTAAATTACACCTAGCCGAGGACGTAACGGCCCACTAGCCTGATAGCCATAATTAGGTCTTTCGTGAGGAACACGACGATGGTCAATTATTACATGCACCATAATTATGTCTTTTATAAAGGAACACGACGATGGTTAATTATCACACATATATATATATATATATATATATATGTGTGTAAATTACATCTAGTCAAGGACGTAACGGCCCACTGACCTGACAGCCATAATTGTGTCTTTCACGAGGAACACGACGATGGTAATTATCACATGCAGGTATGTAAATTACACTTAGCCAAGGATGTAACAGCCCACTGGCCTAATAGCCATAGGTCTCTCCTGAGGCAGACGGCGTAATTATTATGCATCTGTATCTAATTTATACATCTAGCGACTGACGTAACCATTCGCCCAATGGCTAAACAGTCAAAGAGGCAGATTTTTCACTGGATTTCTGGTCCTGCTGGCTGAAAGTCCACACCTGAACTGTCGCTAAAACACTACTGCCAGTGCTGCCGTTTTGTGTCCAGTAGTCTGTGTCAGTGACGTTATAACTACTCTCTGGATTTCTGGTCCTGTTGGCTGAAAATCCACACCTGAACTGTCGCGAAAACACTACTGCCAGTGATGCCGTTTTGTGCCCAGCAGTCTGTGTCAGTGACGTT
>JABMCL010002907.1:352500-375000 GCA_018857735.1 Alviniconcha marisindica | reverse complement strand
TGTGCGTGCGTGCGTGCGTGCGTGCGTGGGTGTGTGTGTGTGTGCGTGCGTGCGTGCGTATGTGTTTGTGTACGTGTGTGCCACAGTGTGTGTTGGGGGGAGGTGGGAAGGGTCCGAGTTTCACTGTTATGGTTCAAAACACGCGGAACAACACCGACTAATAAATAATAAACAATCACTCAAAAAGCTCTCTCACGTTTCAAGCCAAACGCAGACTGCAGAGTAATGCCGACTAATAAATAATAAACAATGCAGACTGCAGAGTAATACCCGACTAATAAATAACAAACAATGCAGATTGCAGAGTAACACCGACTAATAAATAATAAACAATGCAGACTGCAGAGTAACACCGAGTAATAAATAATAAACAATCACTCAAAAGCTCTGTCACATTCAAGCCAAACTGCCATTGTCCTGTATTGCGACAGGCTGACCCACCGCGAGCGCTCCCAAGAATAAATAACACGCGGCATCTCCGCACATTTCAACAATCACTGATAACTACGAATCTGCCCGCTACGACCCCCTGCGCGCTTGCTTCAATTAGCCTAGCCGACGACAGCGTGTTTTCGTCCGGATCTTTCGGGTATTAATATTTTACCACTGACATCTTACCCCAATGTTGGCTCCTGTTGTTGTTGTTGTTTTGTTGTTGTTTTGACGCGAATGTGTGAGTGAGAGCACAATGCAACATACCTGGTGCGCTAACTACGCTCAGTCACAAAGCAATGACGCTATTTGGCAGTAAAGTTGTATTACATACAATTATTGCTTTAACTCGCGACAGCTTCTTTCGTCGGCTCCTCAAGCTTTCCAACAGACAAACCAGACGACGTAACTTGTGAAAGAACCCGAAGGCCAAGCACTCGGAAATCCGATGAGCTTTCGGACAACCACTCACGTAAGCCACACCCGGCCACAGCCCCGAGCTACTAGAACTAAGTGGCCCGCTCCACGCAGCTAGGGTAAAAGGGCGAGGTCAACAGGCGCCATGCAGACACTCGCGCGCGAGGTCAGAGGTGAGGTGAGTTGAGGGCACATGCACTATAGGGACGGCGGACCCGGCCAGGCCGTCGTCCCGTCGGCTTTGGGGGCGTGAGGGGGAGGGGTCAAGTGCGGTCAGTGACCTTTCGCACACTTCTTCCGTTAGGAGCCGGTTTGGCCTAGCGGTAAGCCTTAAGGCCGCGTTCGGAGGGCGGTGGGCGGAATGACGTCGGTTCGGCCCCTTCGCTTCGGCTTCCTTTCTCTTCAACAGCTAGTTGCCAACTGTTCCACTGGCACGCGCAGCGGAACGTTGACACTGATCGTTAGCTCTGAAGCCCAGCAAAGCGGTGACGTTGATCGCTAACTATTCTACTTTCACGCCCAAGATCGTATATCTACTTTCACGCCCAAAAAGGGCCAAAAAACCCCCCCGGCAAAGCGGTGACGCTGATCGCTAACTATTCTACTTTCACGCCCAGCAAAGCGGTGACGCTGATCGCTAACTATTCTACTTTCACGCCCAGCAAAATGGTGACGCTGATCATTAACTATTCCGCTTTCAAGCCCAGCAAACCGACGACGCTGATTACTGTTTCACTTTCAAGCCCACCAACATGATGATGCTTATCATGAACTACTCCACTTTCACGCCCAGCAAACCCATGCCGCTGATTCCACTTTGAAGCCCAACAAAACTGAAACGATGCCGCTGATTACTAACTATTCCACTTTCACGCCCAGCAAACCTATGCCGCTGATTACTAACTATTCCACTTTGAAGCCCAGCAAATCCGCTGAAACGATGCCGCTGATTGCTAACTATTCCACTGCTCCGCCCTGTTTCCGCATGTTTTCGTCTCGCGGACCGTTAGAGGCCTCTTTATTCACAAGGCGGACAGAAAATCTTTCACGTGCGCAGCGATTTTGTGTTTGTCCTGTCACTGGAGACGGTTGGGACGGTGGGATTGGGGGGGAGAGGGGGGGGGGTGGGGGGCATGAGATAAGCGTGAGCAGCAAAAGCGCCGACTGGGAATAAGTTCTTCACAATGCCATGACCCGGAGTCGAACCCATGCTACTCCTCATCTTTCACTTAGAGCAGAGACAGCTATAGTAGAAGGATAGGATGTCTACCGTCTCTGATTACATTGTATTACATTATAAGACTACGACTAGTAATGGTAAGACACAGAACTACCGTCTCCGTAGCCAACCCCTGTTAAAACTTCTTTTGTGTGATACGCTTACTGTAAGTGGGCACGAAAAGGTCACCACCACCCCACCCACCCCTTCCCAACAACAACAACAACATGATAACCTAGGACAGTTCAACACCAGTGGACGATGTCACCGAAGTCTGGCACAACGGTCTTCGTGCTGAGAGTATCTGATCTTCACTCGTATAAATCGAAGCAAACTGTATATGCCAAACTATATAAACACTCAAACACTCAAAAACCCTTGAACAAAGCCGGACGAAACTTCGAAACTACTATTAAAAAACGAGTCACGAACAAACTGGTTATAAAAGCGCCCCGAACAAGTAGGTCATGAAAGTGCTGTGGACGGCCCTAAACATGTTTTGCTGAACAGAGACGCGATCTGTACTTTTTCCCAAATCGTCGTATTCTTGGACTCTGCCCACACACTTGCAGACCAAAGTAAGTTTTTCCTGTCCACGAAACGTGCTTAGAGTGCCGATAAACAATGATAGCCGTCCCCAAAAGCGTGTCCAGACACTGATGTATTTATAAACAGAACGACACCGTTGAGCTCCAGTGAGCCGGTTTGGCCTAGCGGTAAGGCGTTAGGCTGGTAAGCAGAGGGCCCTAGGTTCGAATCCGCTTCGGCTCTCCTTTCTCTTCAAAAGTTGTGTCTGTGGACACTGTCTTGTTTGTGACTTGTCCCTCACGTTAAGCACCAGGATGATTTCTGCATTACGATGGGCAGCGATGAGAGCCATTTTAATATTTCATTAATAGTGAAGGGCAAAGTCACAAGACGGTGTCCATATATAACCACAACTGTTGAAGACAAAGGAGAGCCGAAGCGTGGACTGGAACCAACGACGTCCGCTTACCAGCCTAACGCGTTACCGCTAGGCCAAGCAGGCTCCCCCTTCCCCTCCCCTCGGACAGTTTTGGTTCAAGCGTTGCTTTACGCCCACAGAAACGGTAGGTCTGTTAGGGACTGGAGCCCAGGACGGCCACCTCGACTTTCACACAGCTCCTGAGCTCTGTCGAACAGTTTTGAGGCCGTGCTCTAGATTATATGCACCTGGGGGTTGGGGGGGGGGGGGGGGGGGGGGAGGACCTGATGTTCTTGGCAACGACGCAACAACTGCTGCTCGTTTAACTGGTGTAATTCACTACACCACGATTCTGCATGCCCCTTGTGTGGCAAAAGCAAGGGTCTGTGCTCCGGTTGAATGCGCTAATGGGAAAATCAAAAGAAAAAGACAAGATGGGGAAAAGAGGGCAAAAAACCCTTTGATGCTCTCGGCAATGAGATAACGACCATCGCTTCCACCCGATTACGTGCTTGCGACACGATTATCACCAGGTCTGTGGCATGGCCACCGGTTGTCACAAATTTCTGTCTCAACTGAATGTCTGGAGTCCGTAGGGGGATGGTGGAGAGTGGGAGGGGGGGAGGGGGGGGGCCGAGAAGAGAGGGGGGGGGGGGGGCCCCCCCAAGGGAGGGGGAAAGGGGGAAGAAAAGGGGGGGGGGGGGGGGGGGGGGGGGGGGGGGAGAGGAAAAAATTTTCAAAAACTTAAATTTTTAAACAAGGACTTTTAGTTTGGGTTTCATTTTCAGTAAAAAACCAACAATAGTCCTTGCTAAACTATTTAATAAAGAAAAGAGAGAGAGAGAGGGAGAGAGAGAGAGAGAGAGGAGGGAGAGAAAAAGAAAAACCCAGGGAAGGGGGGAAGGGAAGGGGGGGGGGGGGGGAATGGAGAAAAAAGAAGAATGAGAAAAAAGAAACAAGACAGACTGCGCGACTCGTCCACATCCACTACCGAAGAGGACGTTGTGACCTCAGAGGCAGACTCGTGTCTTCGTGGTCAGACCCAATGCCTTGCTTTACCGTGAAACCCCACCCTCGCCCGCCTTTGGTGACCGAGTCGTACGTGTACATAACAGCACCACCGCGGCTCACTGTTTGCAATCAAGAAATCACTAAGGGATCAAGACTTCTGAGTGTGAGCAGAAACCTACACAAAACACATGATCACTGAACCTGTTACACCAGTCTCCAGATTTGTTCACCTCCAGACTGAAACAAATAACATCAGCAACCACAAGCCTACAGTCACGCCTACCCCAAAATCTGGAAGCGTCACTACCCCAGAGAGAGAGAGAGAGAGAGGAGAGAGAGAGGAGAGAGAGAGAAGAGAAGAGAGAGAGAGAGGAGAGAGAAGAGAGAGAGAGAAAAAAGAGAACCCAAAAAACAAAGAGGCAAAAGACAGACCGACAGACAGACGACAGACAGACGGGCACAGAGAGAGACGAGACGAGACTCATGGTTAGATTTTAGCGTGCTGTCCCCCCAGAGGGTCACCTAGGACCAAAAGAAACCCCCCACACACACACCCCACACAAACCACACACACACCCACCCACACACACCCACCAACTCCTTTTCTCTTCTCCAAAGAAGCTATTCATTTGCAACATTCCAACGTCAGTAACTTGAATATTGTATGTGCATTGTATTATAACGTTTGCCGTGTTTACACCCCTTCAAATGGGGGAACTATGGCCATATTGAATAAACGCTTCCGTATTCCGCATTCTACAAAGAAGTTAACAACAAAAGGCAAAAAAGACAAAAAGAAAAGGGGAATAGGGCAGATTACGGGAATCTTCACGAGGTAGCCCACAGGAAAACAATAACGCCGCACCAGCCCTGCACCTGTTACCTTTTATTTCTGCTTCGCTGCTCGTAATGGGTACTTTTATCACCACCCCTTGTTCACTGATTCCGCCGGGCATTTGTATCGGCTGCTGCTGTTGCGCTAAGCTTACTCCTAGCCCCTTCACCCCATCCCTCTATTTACATTCTCTGCCACCTTCCTCTTCCCTGAGTCTGCCAACACGGTGCAATTAAGGTAACTTTCTCACCACCTGTGTCTTTTAGGAGCTGAGATGTTGCGTCAGTGAACAGGGAGCATCTGGGTTCTCACTTCCAGCCCCTTCCTCCCCCCCCCCCCCACCCCACCCCCAACACCACATCACAACCCCCTTCCCCTTCCCTCATCCAATTTTAAACCCCCGGTTTTGTGGACGCATCAAGCCCGGAGCTGTGCGAAAGTCGAGTGGCCTCCTGGGCTCCCCGTCCCTATAGTCCTATGGTCTCTTGGACGTAACAACACTGAGAAGAAGACTTTAGAGAGCTCAGGAGCTGTGGAAAGTCGAGGTGCCGTCCTGGGCTCCCGTCCTAATAGTCCGTAGGTCTCGTGGACGAAGAACACTGAAAGACTTGGCTAAGTGCGAAAGTCGAGGTGGCCGTCCTGGGCTCCCCTCCTAATAGTCCGTATGGTCTCTGTGGACGTAAAGCAACACGAAGGAAGTAAGAGCTCAGGAGCTGTGGAAATCGAGGTGGCCGTCCGGCTCCCGTCCCTAATAGTCCTAGGTCTCTGTGGACTAAAGCACATGAAGGTAGAGCTCGAGCTGTGCGAAAGTCGAGGTGGCCGTCTGGCTCCCCTCCTAATAGTCCGTATGGTCTCGTGACGTAAACACACGAGAGAAAGAGAGCTCAGGAGCTGTGTGAAAGTCGGGGGCCGTCCTGGGCTCCCCGTCCCAATAGTCCGTATGGTCTCTGTGGACGTAAAGCAACACACAAGACCAAAGCTCAGGAGCTGTGCGAAAGTCGAGGTGGCCGTCCTGGGCTCCCCGTCCCTAATAGTCGTATGGTCCTGTGACGTAAAGCAACACTGAGAGAAGATAGAGAGCTCAGGAGCTGTGTGAAAGTCGAGGTGGCCGTCCTGGGTCTCCCCGTCCCTAATAGTCCGTATGGTCTCTGTGGACGTAAAGCAACACTGAAGAAGAAGACTTTGAGAGCTCAGGAGCTGTGTGAAAGTCGAGGTGGCCGTCCTGGGCTCCCCGTCCCTAATAGTCCGTATGGTCTCTGTGGACGTAAAGCAACACTGAAGAAGAAGACTTTAGAGAGCTCAGGAGCTGTGTGAAAGTCGAGGTGGCCGTCCTGGGCTCCCCGTCCCTAATAAGCCTTACGGTTTCCGTGGACGTAAAGCAACCATGAAAGTAGAAGAGGACGCAAGTGAAACCAACGTAAAGCCTGATTAAGAATAAGAAGAAAAATGGACGCAAAGCATCATCCAACCTGTGGGTTTGGTCAAGTTCTTAGTTCTCTATCAGCTCACCGAGTGCCGTGCCAAGTTCTTAGCTCTCTAGCAGCCCACCGAGTGCCGTGCCAAGTTCTTAGCTCTCTTACAGCCCACTGAGTGCCGTGCCAAATTCTTAGCTCTCTTGCAGCCCAACGAATTTCGTGCCAAATTCTTAGCTCTCTAGCAGCCCATTGAGTGCCGTGCCAAGTTCTTAGCTCTCTTACAGCCTACCGAGTGCCGTGCCAAGTTCTTAGCTCTCTTACAGCCCACTGAGTGCCGTGCCAAGTTCTTAGCTCTCTTGCAGTCCACAGAGTGCCGTGCCAAATTCTTAGCTCTCTAACAGCCCACAGAGTGCCGTGCCAAATTCTTAGCTCTCTAGCAGCCCACTGAGTGCCGTGCCAAATTCTTAGCTCTCTAGCAGCCCACCGAGTGCCGTGCCAACAGCTCGCATGAAAAGATCCGCAGACTCAAAAATCACATCCGGCTCCGAGTGTGCCTCCGGTTCCAGCTGAGGAAGAACGCCTACAAAAGCAGCGTTGGACGAGTCACAACAACCTCAACAGGAGGAGGCACGTCCACTGTTGTCAGCCACACGGGCCCCGAAGCTGGCGGTCGCTGGGGAAATATCCCATCCATACACATCGCGCGCCGCAGCACATACGGGCCTTCCCGATCGCTTAATGATGACGATGAGAGACACGTCAACAGCTGTCAGCCACACGAGCACTGTTCTAAAGGCGGTCACTGGCGGGGAAACACCCCATGTACACACATGGCGCGTCGCAGTACATACGGGCCTTCCCCATCGCTTAATGATGACGATAAGACACACGTCCACTGTTGTCAGCCACACAAGCACTGAACTGTGTTCCAAAGACGGTCAATGGGGAAACATCCGCACACACAGCGCGCGCAGCACATACGGGCCTTCCCGAACGCTAAATGATGACGATGAGAGACACGTCCACTGTTGTCAGCCACACAAACACTGAACTGTGTTCCAAAGACGGTCGCTGGGTAAAAACATCCCATGCACACACAAGGCGCACCGGAGCACATACGAGCCTTCCCGATCGCTTAATGAGGACGATGAGGATAACGATGGTGAACGGCGTTCCCTGGGCCGAAAAAACTAAACAAAACAAAAAACAACTATTCGTGTTCACAACGATGCTCAGAAAAAAAGCGGGTTACAAAAAATAAAATTAATACACGATACAAGAACAAGTGGGAAATGGGAAACAAGGAATTGCTGTTTTTACGACATCATCTTGAATTAATTTAACCCCCCCCCCCCCCCCCCCCCCCCCGGTCCTATCATCCTGGAAGTATTCATCGACTAGCCGGGAGAGGTTGTTGTTGTTTTCGGCCAAAATAGAGGCCGATCCCATCGTCTGCGGCATTTAAGAAAGTATATATAGCAGCATAATCATACAGACATGATTTTTCGACATCACATGATTTGATCGCTGACTTTCCAAATGCAGAGCTTCCGCAAACGTACATTAATTGTCTCCCTTTAGAATGCCGTCAGAAGAGAAATCGATCCCCCCCATCTCTGTCTCCGCCATCTCTCTCTCCCTCTCCCCCCCCCCCCCTTTTTCTCCGCCATCTCTCTCTCCCTCTGCCCCCAATCTCTCTCTCTCTCTTCTGTCTCCCCTCTGTCTCTCCCTCTCCTCCATCTCTCTCTCCCTCTCTCCCTCCCTCTCTGTCACTCTCTCCGCCTCCTCTCTCTCCCCAACCCCCAACCCCTCTCTCTCTCTCTCACTCCTCTCACTCTCTCTCTCCCTCTCACTCTCTCCGCCATCTCTCTCTCTCCCCCACTCACTCTCTCCGCCATCTCTCCCCCCCCCCCCCCGTCTCCTTTTCTCGCTCCCCTTCTCTCTCTCTCCCTCTCCCCGTTCTCTCTCTCTCTCTCTCCCCTTCCCTCTCTCCCTTTCTCTCTCCACCTTCGCTCTCCCTCTCTGCTGTCGTCTTTCACGACTGTTAGAAGTAAACTGCATTAGTAAAGACAGTTTGGATCTCTGTGGCCTAGTTGCAAACAACAAAATTCAGTTAGTTCTTTCAATCGATCGGACAGTTTTGAGTTTTGCGCGCTACACACCCACGTACCCCCCCCCCCCCCGTCCCCTCCCCCCCCCCCCCCACCACACACACCAGCCACAGATACACATTTTTGTTTTCGTGCACACGTTTTATCTTCACACTATCACACAGCCACTGATGCCACTCTTGCTCCATTACACACGGCAGGTACAGTGGTGATGGTGGTGGTGGTGGTGGTGGTGGAGAGGGTCTAAGCGCAGAGTGATATATACAAGTGTTTTTGCTTTTAGTTTTTCTGTTTTGTGGTGTTTTTTCACTATCTCCCCGCGTCGGTGTCAAGAGACAGCTACACGCCTCGCACACGAGGGCAAAACAGTTTCCATTTGCGCATTGAATCAGCCCTCCCCCGCCCCCTTGCCCCACTTGCTGTGAAATTGTATTCATGTCAAGGTGAACGTGGAGGTTTCAACAACAACAAACAATAGCAGCAGGGCTGGGAACTTAAGCTGGGTGCACGAAATGAGGTTTATTTCAGTCTGCAAATTCAAACCGAAGTAACGGATGGCTGGCTCCTTTAATGCTCAGTTCCACACACACACATACACGCACGCACGCACGCACGCACTCACTCACTCACTCACTCACTCACTCACTCACTCACTCACTCACTCACTCACTCACTCACTCACTCACACACACACACACACACACACACACACACACACACACACACACTCACACCACTCTCTCTCTCTCTCTCTCTCTCATACACACACACACACACACACACACACACACACACCACACACACACACACACACACACACACTCACGCATTCACTCACTCACACACACACACACACACTCACACACACACACACACACACACACACACACACACACACACACACACACACAACACACACACACACACACACACACACACACACACACATCGTTTGACTTCATGCACACCATCGCCCACTTTACCGATTATCCCAATACAATCACCTGACACTGAGTTTTCGGCCACTACTATACAGTACGCTTTTGTCAAATTTGAGTTTTGAATCTCACCGACCTCAACGCTGGAATCAGATTCAAATCATCGTGCATTCCACCAGTCAATACAGCAGCCTACCAGCTTATGAGGCTGTAACTTTATAGGAGGGCGGGGCTTAGAGCTCCCCGCGGAGGCCTCTTTCAACAGTTATCTCAGCCAGTGAATCAATCAGAGCTCAGGAGATGTGTGAAAGTCGAGGTGGCCGTCCTGGGATCCTCGTCCATAATAGTTATAGTCCTTACGGTCTCTATGGATGTACGGCAACATTGAACGAAGAGCGAATCAGCTAACAACTATCTCCGGCAATGAGTACATCAACACAGCTATCGCAGCCACTCGCTCCTTCTGGTCAGTCAACTATCTCCGGCAATGAGTACATCAACACAGCTATCGCAGCCACTCGCTCCTTCTGGTCAGTCAACTATCTCCGGCAATGAGTACATCAACACAGCTATCGCAGCCACTCGCTCCTTCTGGTCAGTCAACTATCTCCGGCAATGAGTACATCAACACAGCTATTGCAGCCACTCGCTCCTTCTGGTCAGTCAACTATCTCCGGCAATGAGTACATCAACACAGCTATCGCAACCAGTCTCTCCTTCTGGTCAATCAGTTATCTCCGGCAATGAGTACATCAACATACTTATCGCAGTCTCTCCTTCTGGCCAATCAGCTATCTCGGCAGTGAGTACATCAACACAGCTATCACAGCCAGTCACTCCTGGTCAATAAGCTATCTCCGGAGTACATCAACACAGCTATCGCAACCAGTCTCTCCTTCTGGTCAATCATCTATCTCCGGAGTACATCAACACAGCTATCGCAACCAGTCTCTCCTTCTGGTCAATCAGTTATCTCCGGCAATGAGTACACCATCAACACTGCTACCGCAGCCAGTCTCTGCTTCTGGTCTATCACTTCCATCTGAGCATCCGCACAAGCAAAAGCAAGATGGTAAGAACTGTATACATCTCTCTCTCTCTCTCTCTCTCTCTCTCTCTCTCTCTCTCTCTCTCCACACACACACACACACACACACACACACACACACACACACACACAACCACGGGGCGGGGTGGGGTGGGGGTGTGTGGGTAGGATGAAGGCCTAAATGGGCCCTGTAATACATTATTCATCGTGCCGTCGTCCGCACACACCACTCCACCGTCCCCAGCCCAGCCAGGGGGACCCTGAACCTATCAGGGAAATTGCGATATGCTGCAGAGGCACAGTCATTCACTCGGGTCACATCGAGTCGACGGGGGCCGAGGCGGAAACTAGGTCACGGTTTACCGGAGACGCGCTCCACTGTACACAACCCTGCAACTAGAACACTAACACGAGAGGGTGAAAGAAAAAGACATGTAGCTCACGCTATACCCAAGATTGGGTCCTGTCATCGTGTCGCACTTATACTAGTTATAGTGCGTATCAAGATCAAGATCAAGAAGAAGACAGACACTCACACACGCACACACACACACACACACACACTCACACTCACACATACACACAGAGGGAGAGAGAACTCAAAACCTTCAGTGCTTAAGCATCCGCATTAGGTTCATTTGGACATCTCTAACAGCCAGTCAGACACAACACAGAAAGCACGACGTATACTATAGAGACATAGAGACAGACGAAGACGAAGAGAGAGAGGAGAGAGAGAGAGAGAGAGAGAGAGAGAGAGAGAGAGAGAGAGAGAGAGAAGGGGAAGACAAGTGGGAGGCTGTGAAACAGCATGATTAGTTTGTCAACAGTATCAGTGAGGAGGCTTTGATGTGCTGGTTTCACTTTTTGAAGCATCACTGGCAAGCAAAAAACCCTGGCAGACGCATCACCACAGGTTCTGTCTGGACAGGCAAGTGCCTATACGCACCAAGAGGTTTTACAAGCACACGAACCGCCAACAATCAACACACACACACACCCACCCCCACACACACACACGCCAAACAAACAACAAAATCCTATGCAGTCAGCAACATCACCAACACAAACAGCCCAGGTTGCAACCAAATGCAGTCAGTAAATTCATTAATAATAAATAACAGAAACAACCCCCCCAAAAAACAACCCTGTGCAGTCAGCAAAATCACCAACACCCACAGTTCAGTCAGTAACATCAACAACGCCCATAGCCCAGTCAGCAACATCATCAACACCCACAGCCGAGTCAGCAACATCACCAACACCCATAGTCCAGTCAACAACATCAACACCCACAGCCCAGTCAGCAACGTCACCAACACACGCAGCCCAGTCAGCAACATCACCAACACCCATAGTCCAGTCAACAACATCAACACCCACAGCCCAGTCAGCAACGTCACCAACACACGCAGCCCAGTCAGCAACATCACCAACACCCATAGTCCAGTCAACAACATCACCAACACCCACAGCACAGTCAACAACATCAGCACGTCACCACCACACGCAGCCCAGTCAGCAACATCACCAACACCCACAGCACAGTCAACAACATTAAGACCCACAGCCCAATCAGCAACATCACCAACACCCACAGCACAGTCAACAACATTAAGACCCACAGCCCAATCAGCAACATCACCAACACCCACAGTCCAGTCAACACCAACACCCGCAGCCCAGTCAACAACATCAACACCCACAGCCCAGTCAAGAACGTCACCAACGCCCATAGCCCAGTCAGCAACATCACCAACACCCGCAGCCCAGTCAGCAACATCACCAACACCCACAGCCCAGACAACAATATTAACACCCACAGCCCAATCAGCAACATCACCAACACCCACAGCCCAGTCAACAACATCAACACCCACAGCCCAGTCAAGAACGTCACCAACGCCCATAGCCCAGTCAGCAACATCACCAACACCCGCAGCCCAGTCAGCAACATCACCAACACCCACAGCCCAGACAACAATATTAACACCCACAGCCCAATCAGCAACATCACCAACACCCACAGCCCAGTCAACAACATCAACACCCACAGCCCAGTCAAGAACGTCACCAACGCCCATAGCCCAGTCAGCAACATCACCAACACCCGCAGCCCAGTCAGCAACATCACCAACACCCACAGCCCAGACAACAATATTAACACCCACAGCCCAATCAGCAACATCACCAACACCCACAGTCCAGTCAACAATATTAACACCCACAGCCCAGTCAGCAACATCACCAACACCCACAGCCCAGACAACAACGTCAACACCCGCAGCCCAGTCAACAACATCCACACCCCAATCAGCAACATCAACACCGCAGTCAGCAACATCATCAACACCCATCAGCAACATCACCAACACCCACAGCCCAGTCAGCAACAGCAACACTTACAGTCCTGTCACACTCGCAGTCAAGCCGGTAGCACTGCGTGGCAACAGCGGCAACTGCGATTTGTTCGTAAGATCGAACCCCTGAGGTCACTGTGCAGACGACAATGAAGGACCCAGGGGGTGGAGGAGGGAGGAGGAGGAGGGGGGGAGGGGGGGGTCACTGCCAAGGCAGGCATTATTCGTGTTTAGCGCAGGAAACGTTGCAGACGCGAAATCTCACCCGTATCTGGGCGTCACGTCGAATGAGTTTGCCCTTGGGAGCGAAACTCGTCAGACACGGCGGTTTCGGCCAGGCCGGCTTACTCAGTGATCACTAAAGAGGTGTTCACACCCGTGCCGTCTGCTGGCCCTCCTGTGACACCCCAGCCGCTGCCGTGTGACGGAGGACTTATCCGATGGGGATAGGATATCAATGATTCACAACACGCGCCCCTTGGGTGCTGTTCATTCCGAGTCGTCTGCCATGCCGTCATTGCAATCAGTGGCGTGTTTTTCACTGGGTGTTTTGCCTCCACGTCCCATCCTCTTCAGTACTCCCCCACCCTCTCCCCCTCAGTGCTCCCCCACCCTCTCCCCTTCAGTACTCCCCCATCCTCTCCCCTTCAGTACCCTCCCTCCCCCACCCTCTCCCCTTCAGTACTCGTGTGTGTGTATCCACGTCCCATCTTCTTCAGTACTCCCCCACCCTCTCCCCCTCAGTGCTCCCCCACCCTCTCCCCTTCAGTACTCCCCCATCCTCTCCCCTTCAGTACCCCCCCTCCCCCACCCTCTCCCCTTCAGTACTCGTGTGTGTGTGTGTATGTGTGCGTGTGCGCGCGTGTTCTGAACATTACACATGTGTTTGCGGGTGTATGTCTGTGGAAGAAACCGGGGCGGGCGAGAGTGGGAGAGAATGTGAGAGTGAGATATATACATATATTTCTTTTACCTTCTATTTTATTTTATTGTTATTTTAAATGGACCTTTTTGAGTCTTGAACCCACGTGTCAAAGGAAAATTTTCATTTGTATGCTTTGTATATTGATGAATAATAAAGACTGATTTGATTTGATTTGATGCATCGTGTGGCAGCCAGTACGTTTGAGACGGACGGGTCTGACCGCATGAGGACCGAACCGTCCTTCTCAACCACACGGCCCAAACCACTCCGGTATCAGCACCTTAATGGCCTTGGGAAACAATGAGTTGAGATGGGGTGGGGTAGAGGGGAGGGGAAAGGGGGGCTAGACCTCGACCTTCGACCCACCCCCTTCATCACACCCTCCGTCGGAACGTAGCCATAAACAGAAACCTCCTGTCAAAGCTATAACGACATCAGAACAGATCACTCGATCAGCCACTGAAGTCCTCCCTGGCCAAAGTCTAGCCATCAGCGGTGTCTGGTAGCCCTAAGTCGCTGCTCTCCGTGTTCCCGGAGGGAGCGTGGAGCACTCGTGTTCTAGACGTCGCGGCGGGTCCGTCACACTATAGCCATCACGGCTCTAGCACGTCTGGGACCCTCGGCAAGACGCTCCTGCATTTGCGCTCGGACAGACTTTTGCCTAGACCTCAGCATCGCGCCGTCCTTTATCGCTGGAACACACGCCTCCGAGACCACCCCGGACATTACAGTAAAGACACTGTGTCAGTCAGTTACACCACTGATGCTAGTACGCACGCACACACACACACACACACATTTAGACTACCCGCAACCGTACTAAGTATTTCTGCTTGTTGCACGGCCCAACTGTTGTGTAAGTAAGTAAACATGGTGCTTAACGTCCACAAAACCGTACGGCTTATTAGGGACGGGGAGAAGTGAGGGAAGGGGGTATGGAGGTGGGGGGAGAGGGAGATTATATACCTATCGCTACACTGTCACCACCAGAATGACTTCTGCATTAAGATGGGCAGCGATGAGAGCCAATTTAATGTTTCAGTAGGAAGTGATGGACAAAGTCACAAGACAGTGTCCACAAACCACAACCTTTCATGTTGTTAATGTATTGTTATATATGAAATAAATTTCGTTTAAACCAACTGGTGCGCTCTTCGTGGTGTACAATACTCGACTGGTGGGTGTAGCGCGATGCACGGCACGACTGCCAAGACCGACAGATGAAGGCCAACTGGACTCGGGCGCTCTCTCCCAGGACCACCGTTTTTTGGCGAAATGAGGACAGGCCAGAAGTCTCTGAATTTGGGAGAGGAAGGAGACAGACAGTGTGTGTGTGGGAGGTTGGGGTGGGGTGTGTGTGTGGGGGGGGGGGGGGGGGCGGCTAGTCGCTAATGTGTCTGGGTGGTGGAGGAGGTGGGTAGATCAGATTTCATCAGTTAAAGTGGAACCGAGGTCAAGAAGCACCACGGGCCCTATCGACAGGAATGGACTGGGGGGGGGGGGGGGGGGGGGAGGGAGGAGATTTTTTGATATAATCAAATCGCAAGAGCGCCAAAACATCCGCATCCACTGACGGCATCCATCCGCATCCACTGACGTATCTTCGCATCGACTGGCTTATCTGCACGCGCATCGCATCTCACGGAGATGAAACGTCTGACCAACCGCCGGACGAGTTAGAAATAAGCCTACCAACAACCCACGAGAAGTGGTCGATTTTTAGCAAGTCATAACCGGTCTCCACGTTACTATTCTGCCACACGTTCTCTGACCCATGACAACGAATACAGGATTGCCTTGAACAATGGCAAGGCCGTGCCTTCGGGAGTATGGCCGACAGCGATACTTCCGTGGAAACGGTCAGCAACAGCTCGGCACAACGCATCTAAAACTCACTCAACCATGGACCAACATGGCAGCTTGAGCCCCATGCATCAAAACACGTACGGCACGTGAAAAACGTTCTGACCAGAAGGCAACCGGTGAAATTCTGTTCTTCGTTTCCATCCCCCCCCCCCCCCCCCCCCCCACACACACACACACAGACGGGCGGCGGACGGACAGACAAAACATAGACACACACAGACACACGATGAGAGAGAGAGGGGTGGGGGTGGGGGTGGGGGGGGGGGAGGAGGAGAAAGGCGCACACACGTACACACTCGCTCGCACGCACGCACACGCACACACACACGCGCGCGCGCGCGCATAGTCAGGGATACACAAACATATACAACAGACAGAAACAGAGAGAGAGAGACACACACACACACACACACACACACACACACACAAAGTACAAAAAGACAGTCATTCAAACACACACATACACACACAATACAAAAAGACAGTCACACACACACACACACACACACACACACACACACACACACACACAAAATACAAAAAGACAGTCACCACACACACACACACACACACACACAAGAGGAGCTACGTACCAAATAGTTCCCTGGCTTCTTGCGTGCTCCGGCCCCATTGGGGTAGTGTCGCATGCGCAGGTAAAAGTTCCGTGCTGTGCTGTACGTGTATCCACAACTCTCCTGGTCCCCCTTCTCCTCTGCAACAGTGTCACTGTCTGTCAACCCACTGCTGCACGTGCACTTTAAGGTCAACACACGAAGTGCTACAGACTGGGTGGTGGGTGGCACGAGCGCGAGAGACACAGACACACGGAGAGTGTGTGCGACAGACATTCAGAGGCAGGGGCAGAAAGAGAGAGAGGCAGACAGAAGACAATGAGACAGAGAGAGAGAACAGAGAGAGGAGAGAGAGAGAGAGAGAGAAGAGCAGGCAGAGACAGAGAGGAGAGAGAGAGAGAGAGACAGGCAGCAGACAGAGAACACACAGACACAGAGACAGTGAGACTGACGGAGAGTCAGAGAGGAGAGGAGAGACAGAAAGAGAGAGAGGCAGATGAGACAATGAGACAGAGAGAGACACAGACAGAGACAGTGACTGACGGAGAGTCAGAGAAGGAGAGAGAGAGAGAGTCGGAGGCAGAGACAGAAGGAGAGAGAGGCAGATAGAGACAATGAGACAGAGAGAGACACAGACAGAGACAGTGACTGACGGAGAGTCAGAGAGAGAGAGACAGAGAGTCGGAGGCAGAGACAGAAGGAGAGAGAGGCAGACAGAGATTCAGACGCAGACAGATACAAACAGGCAAACACACAAAAAGGATAAAGCGGGATAGGGCTGAGGGGGAGCGAGGGGGGGGGGGGGGGGGGGGGGGGGGCGGCCTGAAGGCGAAAGGTGTCACAAGGACGGGATAGTTCAGATGGTAGAGCGTCGGACCAAAATGCCAGGCGCAATACTGACGCGGGTTCAAGTCCCCGTTGCGGCAAGGGGTTTTTCTCGCTGTCAACCTTCAGTGCAGACGACCTAGCGATGTCCTTACAGACCCCGTGTGCAATCGCACGCATCAACATCTGTGCGCACGTTAACAATCCCAAACACTGGCAGCCATACCATTGTGCGGACACACGATAGGAATGAATGGGTAGCGCTGCTCTTGCAGCTGCTGTCGACCCGAATTTCCCGTAGGGGATTAATGACGTATGAAGAAAATTCATTCACCATGATATATATCCATCTTCATCGTCTGTCAAATTATCATAAAGAACAGTACCGACAATAGCCGTGATGGTGATCATAGCATACACCCCTCTTTACCAAATCAAAACTGTAAAATGTAACACACACACGCACGCGCGCGCGCGCCTATGCACGCACATACACACGCACCCACACGCACGCATGCACACACACACATAGTATACTATATATATATATATATATATATATATATATATATATATATATATATATATATATACAGAGGCGGACACAAAGAATGCATACCTTTTGCTGAGGGAGAAACGCCGGACACCCGTTTAGCCGACAAGTCAAACTGACGGCTGAGATCCTTCACGTCCTCAGGATGAATAAACTCCACGATCGCACGTCCCAGCATCCATGCCTGCCACACACAACATCACACCAACTTTAACAGCCAGGTCTTTCAACCACAACACCAACTTCAACAACCAGGTCTGCCACACACAACATCACACCAACTTCAACATCCATGCCTGCCAGACACACAACATCACACCAACAGTGACAGAGACAGACAGAGGACCACACACACACACACACACAAAAAGGCGAACACACACTCCCAGAAATGTATGCTTATTCGGAAACAGCAACTGTATGAAACACACCCACCACTGAAACGGTCTGGAGTTCAATGTCCACTCGCTCCAGCGTGGGTGTGTGGGAGGGCGTTTGGGGGGCGGTATGAAAAAATAAATAAATAGCACAAACCCTTTCGGTGCATCAGTTACGACCAAAACAAGCTTATCGCCCCTGACGAGCGGGCCGACCGCTCGCTGGCTAAGCTTCACAAACTCGTGGCTAAGAGTCTTTTTATCTCTTTGCTGGGTTGTCACACGAACACGACTTTTGAAATCTCCACGACATTACGGATGTGGACATGTTTGCCAAACAGCGCTGGGAGACCGCCCGTTCCGTCCTGGTCTGAGAACGGATCCACGCGCTGACTCGTCACAAATTTCCGATGTCAGCCTCGTCCTTGTCGGCTACTTGGCCAAAAGGCATAGCTGTCGGCTACTTGGCCAAAAGGCATAGCTGTAGCCGACAGCGCTGCTTGAAACAGGTCGGGGCAAGTGAATGCAACAACAGCCGTCCCTGTATCTCTGCCACGTTTCTGCTGTTGGCCAAATAGTGGTTTGAAGGCTAAGAGTCAACGACGAGCATTTGTAAGATAAACACAGACGCAGGCACAGACACAAACACACGCACGCGGACGCGGACGCACGCACACACACACACACACACACACACACACACACACACACACACACACACACACACACACACACACACACACACACACAACGCACGCACGCACGCACGCACGCACGCACCCCCCATCCCCCTCCACACACACTGACACACACACACAAGTAACCAATTAACGTGCAAGCACATCTCCAAACAATCAGCGTCACAGACAAAAATACTCGCACAAAGACTACTTCATTGGCCTATAGGTTCAGCCAACACTGATGGCTCTCCGGACAGAAATTAATAATTGAAACGACCTCCCAAAGTGAGCTAACAATGGGCATCGAGAGGGAGCACAAAGCGGGATTCTGTAGCGGAAGCTTACATCTGTTTCCCTGATAGTACTCATGATACGGTTTGAGCGGGATCGTTGTCGCTCTGCTTCCAGAAGCCCTATCGTAGGATGAATCGTGTGGCGCTCTCTACGGATTCAGCATTCTTCTACTTATAAAACGGGAATGGTTTGTGTTCATCATATGAACAGAAAGTTGGGCAGAGGCGTGCGTAAGTGCGTGCGTGCGTGTGTGTGTGAGCGTGTGCGCATGCGTTTGATCTCTCTCTCTCTCTCTCTCTCTCTCTCTCTCTCTCTCTCTCTCTCTCGTGTTTGTGTGTGTGTGTGTTGTGTGTGTGTGTGTGTGTGTGTGTGTGTGTGTGGTGTGTGTGAGTGTGTGTGTGTGTGGTGGTGTGTGTGTGTGGTGTGTGTGTGTGTGTGTGTGTGTGTGTGTGAGATGAGATGAGGGAGAGTAGGGTGTGTGTGTGTGGTGATGGTGGGTGTGTGTGTGTGTGTGTGTGTGTGTGTGTGTGTGTGTGTGTGTGTGTCGTCGTGTGTGTGTGTGGTGGGGGAGGGGGGGGGGGGGGAGGGGCGGTGTTGGAGAGATCAGGCTTCAGGGCTCAACACCACAACTTTGTTTCGTGTAGGCTCTATCTGATTGGGATGAGGTCGAATGGCAAGCGGTCAAGCGGAATTAGCTAGCTAATAGGAAATATCTTTTAAAGATACCTTTTTATCACGAAAAGCTTAAGAAGTTCCGAACATGCCTTCTCTCCTTTCTGCTACCAGCATTAGGGCTTCCAGAACTTCTTCCCAAACAACAGCTCAAGCGAAAAGGCTCGCGTGTCAACATTAACTTGGACTTTGAGGAGAGGTTTTCGCCCACGCATCAAATCGATCAGCATCGATTTGGCTGGGGAGTACGGCACCAACGGTGTGGAGATGTTAACCCCTTCACTGCCAGGATGTCACTTGATATCGACCAATAAAAATGCGAAATTCGAAACCTTTAACCCTTTTTTTTTCTTCTTTTTTTTGCGTACTGGCATGTGAATGGATTTTCATTAAGACGGACAGCATTGAAAGTAGATGTGTTATAGGACCGGAAATATACACTGTTTTCAGGCGCGTCCGTGCAGTTTTCAGCCAGAACATTTTACAGACTGGGGCAGTGAAGGGGTTAAACAAAGGCCCAACGGTGTCAGCTGACCCTTCACGAACAATAGGCAATTACTGTGTCTATGTGGCTCGTCAACAGAGACGGTCGAAAAGAGACAGTCTTCCCTAAGGTCTCTGATGTCTGAAACACATGAAGTACTGGGGGGGGGGGGGGGGGGGGGGAGAGGGGCTGCGTCAGCGCACACTGTTGTGATCAAAGCGACAACGCTGTAACCAAGCCTGGGGAATGCTCAAGAATCAATGGGGCCGGTTGCAGCAGTTTAGCGACCGCAGGCTCTTGCTTTCACTGTAGTCATCTTTTGTCACTAGCTGACTTGGAGGAGAGCTATTCGCCCACGCATCAAATCGATCAGCATCGCCTTAGCTGGGAAAGCCGGTGTCAACGGCGTGTCGATGTTAAACAAAGGCCCAACGGTGTCAACTTACCCTTCACGAACAATAGGCAATTACTGCGCCTATGTGGCTTGTCAACAGAGACGGCCGAAAAGAGAAGAGTCCTTCCTAAGGTCTCTGATGTCAGAGCCGCGCAGAGGACGCCGTCTTTCCCACCACAGCGGCACGAGTTAGGACGTGCAGGCTTCAAACGGGGTAACAGACACATCATTAGCGGAGTCTGGGCTGGCAACTCGATCTGCCTGCCTGCCACCTCCCAACAGGTCCCCATAGTTCCCACGTCTGCGGAACGCGCTTCACTTGTCTCCCCAAAACACGACTTCACGGAGGTCGCCGTCCTACTGAGACAGACCCATCAAAGCGAAGACCTACACAGCCAGACCTACAAAGCAAAAGCCTACCCCGAGACACCTACAAAGCGAAGACCTACACAGCCAGACCTACAAAGCAAAATCCTACCCCGAGACACCTACAAGCGAAGACCTACACCGCCAGACTTACAGAGCAAAAGTCTACCCCGAGACACCTACAAAAAAGCGAAGACCTACGCCGCCAAACCTACAAAGCAAAATCCTACCCCGAGACACCTACAAAGCGAAGACCTACACAGCCAGACCTACAAAGCAAAATCCTACCCCGAGACACCTACAAGCGAAGACCTACACCGCCAGACTTACAGAGCAAAAGTCTACCCCGAGACACCTACAAAAAAGCGAAGACCTACGCCGCCAAACCTACAAAGCAAAAGCCTACCCCGAGACACCTACAAAGCGAAGACCTACACCGCCAGACCTACAATGCAAAAGCCTACCCCGAGACACCTACAGAGCGAAGACCTACACCGCCAAACATACAAATCTAAATGCCTACCCCGAGACACCTACAAAGCGAAAACCTACAAAGCGAAAAGCCTATCCCGAGACTCCTACAAAGCGAAAACCTACACCGAAAAGAAAGAAAAGAAAAAAGAAAAAAAAGAAAAAGCGAAAGCCTACAAAGACAAGGCATGGCTCGGCAGGAACTCCCCCCCACCCCCCCCACCCCCCCCACCTCCCAATCCTGGGGTATTCAGTACAAATCGACGTGAAACAAACGTCACCAACAAGACTGAAGAGACAGTAGACGTGGGGCCTATCGGAGAGCGGGGAAGGAGGAGGGGGGAGGAGGGCGAAGCCGTAATAGCGACATGGGAACACTGCAGGCTTTGTATTCAATTCACAAGTTGACTTGAGGCTAATAGTAGCCAGAAGCTGTCGGTACCACCTCGTGGACTCGTAAAAGCAATGAAAGTCGCGAGGAACCGTCCTGCCCTGTGTATGGCCGCTTCCAGGCGTGTGGGACGTTTGACTGAAGCTCTCACTCTGTGGCAGTTCAAAAATGGGGTCGAGTGTGTGTGTGTGTGTGTGTGTGTGTGTGTGTGTGTGTGTGTGTGTGTGTGTGTGTGTGCGTGCGTGTGCGTGTGTACGCGCGTGTGCGTGTGTGCTGTGTGTGTGTGTGTGTGTGTGTGTACGCGCGTGTGCGTGTGTGTGCGTGTGTGTGCAACACGCGCTCGCGTGCGTGCGTGCGTGTGTGTGCGTGCGTGCGTGCGTATGTGCGTGTTTATGCGTGTGCGTGCGTGCGTGTTTGAGTGTGTGTGTGTGTGTGTGTGTGTGTGTTTCTTGAGATAATTACTTTTTCTCTTTGGGGAGGGGGGGGGGGGGGGGGGGGATGGGCGAAGTAAGAACTCCGACTTCCAAGAAGACTATATTGATTTCGACATAAAAGTAAGCACACACACACACTCAAACGCCGTCTTGGCCTCCTTCTTATACCCTTGTCCCAAAGCGAGGGCGCAGCGATTCCGCTTGTGCAGAATTTAACCCCCCGAAAAGAAAAGAAACTTTTAAAGAAAATTATTAATTCGCCTCTGAACGAGTACACTCAATATCACCAGGTGTGGGGACGTGACATTAACAGCGCACAAAATTCAGGCCCCCCTAGTTATAATTGTTATGCACAGCACCTGCGTGTGCGTCTAGGGACGTGATTCACAGGAATACAAAAAGGGCTTTTGGGAGTACTGGTCTTTTCACATTGGGCGGGTGAGGAGAGAGATCTCGCTGGTCCA
>JABMCL010002907.1:337500-347500 GCA_018857735.1 Alviniconcha marisindica | reverse complement strand
GTCCAGTGAAGACCCTGTAACACCGACAGGCTCTGCCCTCAACACCCACAGGTTCTGCCCGTAACACAGGTTCTGTCTGCCCTGTAACACCAACAGGCTCTGTCTGCCCTGTAACACCAACAGCCTCTGCCCGAGCTAGGTTCTGGTTAGTTTGTCCTGTTTCTCCCTCCCCGTCTTCACTTGCACGGGTCTGTAACGACCGACTGAGCGTCTAGCTCGTTCACAGAGCTCCGATCTGCTGCCATCAATCCCTCTTTGTCCCTGAAACCATCGTTGGCGCGTCAGGCCGACAATGTGATTTTCCTCTGCTGCTTCGTCTCTCTCTCTCTCTCTCTCTCTCTCTCTCTCTCTCTCTCTCTCTCTCTCTCCCTCACTCGTTGTCTCTGCCGCGACCGACTGAGCGTCTAGCTCGTCAGGTTTTTCTCTCTCGCTCCGTGTCCCGCACTCTCTGTACCCTGTCACGACCGACTCGGCGAGCGTCACGCCTGTCTGTAGACTGTGGCTCTGCAGCCTCGTGTCTGTGTCTCCCCAGAGCCCTGTGCCGTCCGCTGATAAGGTTACTACCTCTTTGCTGCCTAATCTTCGTTCTTCGCTCGCTCCATGTTGTAGCCGATAGGGACTGAGCGTCTCGTCCGCTGTCTGACCGACCGAGCACCGCTGCCTCGTGTATGTCCCTCCTTAACTCGCGGCGGACCCAGCAACGGTCTGCAGTGACTGAGCGTCTAGTCCGCCGACAGTCCGACTGGGCAGAGCGCTGCCGCCTCGTGTGTGTTCTTCGCTCCGCCGCAGCAACGGTCTAGGGTCTATAGCTACTACTGAGCGTCTAGCGCGCTGAGTGACTGACAGCACATAACACCTCACGTCTGAATAATCTGTTGCCTCACAGGTGACCGAAGCGACGATAGATAGGTGCTAACCTGCTGGCTGACTGACGGACTGACTGACTGAAGACTGAGCAGTGCTGAGTGACTGACTGAGCAGCGCTGACTGAGTGACTGACTGAGCAATGGCAACTCACGTCAGGCTATTGCCCTGTCACGGACGGCCCCCTGCTGCGATCGATGGTGTTGAGGCGTCTAGGCCGTCTACTGACCTAGTGTGCCCCTCTCCCGTGCCGTCGTCTTCGCGGCTTCCCCGGTCGCCACAGGGGCTTGGAACTAACGCATTCGGGCTCACGTCTCGCCGTGTATGTGTGTGTGTGTGTGTGTGTGTGTGTGTGTGTGTGTGAGAGAGAGGAGAGAGGAGAGGAGGAGAGAGGAGAGAGAGAGAGAGTGAGAGAGAGAGAGAGTGTGTGTGTGTGTGTGTGTGTGTGTGAAAGAGAGTGAGAGGGAGAGAGTGGTTGTGTGTGTGTGTGTGTGTGTGTGTGTGTGTGTGTGTGTGTGTGTGTGTGAGAGAGAGAGAGGGAGAGAGTGATTGTGTGTGTGTGTGTGTGTGTGTGTTGTGGAGAGAGAGAGAGGAGAGAGAGAGAGAGAGAGAGAGAGAGGGGGGGGGGGGGAGGAGAGGAGAGAGAGAGAGAGAGAGAGGAGAGAGAGAGAGAGAGGAGAGGAGAGGAGAGTGTGTGTGTGAAAAGAGAGATGTGTGTGTGTGTGTGTGTGTGTGTGTGTGTGTGTGTGTGTGTGTGTGGTGTGAAAGAGAAGAGAGGGGGGAGAGAGAATGTGTGTGTGTGGTGTGTGTGTGTGTGAGAGAGAGAGAGAGAGAGAGAGAGAGAGAGAGGAGAGAGAGAGGAGAGAGAGAGGAGAGAGAGAGAGAGAGAGAGAGAGAGGGGAGAGAGAGAATGTGTGTGTGTGTGTGTGGTGTGTGGTGTGGTGTGTGTGTGTGGAGAGAGAGGAGGGGAGGAGAGAGAAGAAGAGAGAGAGAGAGAGAGAGAGAGAGAGAGAGAGAGTCCCTGTGTCTGTGAGCGTGCGTGTGTGTGTGTGTTTGCGCGTGCGTGCGTGCCTGGACGTGTACGCGAAGACAAGCGTATGTAGCAGCGCACGCGTCACGATCCAAAACCCACAAACAACTACAAAACAGGAAGTAACTTGGTGTTTTACAGACCCCCCCCCCACCCCCCAACTCCAAGCACTGGTTTATGACATCCTTCCTTCAACCACTGCCGTATTTAGTTACGCAATAAGGTCCTGAAAACTGTCAGCTAACGAGCAGTATTTTGTTGGTGCTCAAACAATAGTAAGTTTGTTACAAACAACTCAAATAAAACAAGGCGTATCATTTATAACCGCCAACAAAGTTTACACCAGCACAAATAAAACCACAATCGTTTGAATCGAGACGGAACTCTTTTTGTTTTTTTTGTTTTGTTTTTACCCGGGGAGGATGCATCTCATGTTTACGTGCGTGCTTTGGCGCTAGGTCGCTTCCAAACTCCAAGCACTGGTTTACGACATCCTTCCTTCAACCACTGCCGTATTTAGTTACGCCATAGGGTCCTGAAAACTGTCAGCTAACGAGCATTTTTTTGTTGGTGCTCAGACAGTAGTAGTTTGTTACAAACAACTCAAATAAAACAAGGCGTGTCATTTATAGCCGCCAACAAAGTTTACACCAGCACAAATAAAACCACAATCGTTTGAATCGAAACGGAACTCTTTTCTTTTTTTACCCGGGGTGGATGCGTCTCATGTTTACGTGCGTGCTTTGGCGCTAGGTTGCTTCTACAGTCATATCAGTACCCAAACCTTTCGGAGGGCGCTGACCGCGTCGCTGGACAGCTGCGCGGAGATAAAGAGTGCCCCTTCTGGCAGTGGCGTAACTAAATCTGGCAGAGTTTGGAGGAATGTGCCGGAAAGCGATGCTCGGAGTGTGACCCCCCCCCCTTCAAAAACAACAAAAAAAAAACCAAAAAAAAAAAAACAAAAACAACAACAATGACCCAACAACAACCACACACGCTACAAGTGCCTGTGCCTGGCTGTAAGAGAGGGTTGGCTGCGACTCGGCTAAAAACTCGACGGCAGTAAGCAGCATGGCGGTGTGTGTCCGGTCCACAAATCGGGGCAGGTTATCTAGGCCTAGGGAGGCTGCATGGCGACGCGACGTACATCCGTCTTCAGTCGCGGTGTTTGTGGGGGCGGCACGGTCTTCACGTGTGCACGCTACTGGGGGCTGGGTCAGGAGTGGCTCTCGAGCACGTACACACAAAGGAGTGGTGATCACCGGTGAAAAAACACACGCACACACCGAGAGTGTGTGTGTGTGTGTGTGTGCAGTGGTAGTGTAGGGAAAGGGAAAGGAAAAAAGCAACCCGCGAGCAACAAGCACGTGTACATATATACGTATGAGTGAGGAGTAGGCGCAAAAGACGCACGCACGCACGCGCACACACACACACAGAAGTTGATCACTGGGGAAAAACAACAACATGCGTACACACAGATGCGGATAATGAAAGAAAAAAAAACACGCAAGCACAACACACACACACAACACACACACACACACACACACACATGCACGCACGCACGCACGCACGCACACTCACGCACGCACACCCCCACACACACAAACACACACACACACACACACACACACACACACACACACACACACACACACAACAGAGAGTGGCACGCCAGTGCGTCACGCACGCACCACACACACACAACACACACACACACACACAACACAAGAGACCACGCACGCGCGCGCGCGGAGCGCATAAACACGCAACGCGCGCGCACACACACACACATCTAGTGGACCACTGAAAAAATGAGCGCATAATTCGTACGCGAACAGCAACACACACACACACACACACACACACACAACACACACACACACACACACGCATGCACACACTGACACAAACGCGCACACGCGCGCGCACACACACACACACACACACACACACACACACACACACACACACACACACACACACACACACACAGGGTATTTCGCTATCAAACAATCAAACCCACTGAAGAAGAAAAACAACAACAACAACCCTGAAAGCACGACCCACACAGATCACCCAAACTGGCCTTGCCATTGGCTTTAGCCCCTCCTTCTACTTACTCTAAATCCTCTCAGCAACAGCAACAACAACAGCAGCAGCAGCAGCACAACACAAAAGAAGCAGACACAAAGAGGCGCAGTCCTTACCGGCTCCAATGCCCATTAGCCTCTATCTTCTGCTGCTATTAGTGCTAACAGATTTGTAGGACAGGCTTTACCGCCTCCATCTTATTCACTCTACCGGTTCAGCAGCAGTAACAGCACAATTGATACAGGAGAAGCAATACCCACAAAGCGACGTGGTCCTCTGACCAGCTCCAATGTCCATTAGCCTCTATCTTCTGCTGCTATTAGTGCTGACAGATTTGTAGGACAGGCTTTACCGCCTCCATCTTATTCACTCTACCGTCTCAACAGCAGTAACAGCACAATTGATACAGGAGAGGCAATACCCACAAAGCGACGTGGTCCTCTGACCAGCTCCAATGTCCATTAGCCTCTATCTTCTGCTGCTATTAGTGCTGACAGGCTTTACCGCCTCCATCTTATTCACTCTACCGGTTCAGCAGCAGTAACAGCAGTAACAGCACAACTGATACAGGAGAAGCAATACCCACAAAGCGACGTGGTCCTCTGACCAGCTCCAATGCCCATTAGCCTCTATCTTCTGCTGCTATTAGTGCTAACAGATTTGTAGGACAGGCTTGACCTCCTCCATCTTATTCACTCTACCGTCTCAACAGCAGTAACAGCACAACTGATACAGGAGAAGCAATACCCACAAAGCGACGTGGTCCTGTGACCAGCTCCAATGCCCATTAGCCTCTATCTTCTGCTGCTATTAGTGCTAACAGATTTGTAGGACAGGCTTGACCGCCTCCATCTTATTCACTCTACCGTCTCAGCAGCAGTAACAGCAGCAGCAGCAGCGGCACAATTAAGACAGGAGAAGGAATACACACACAAAGAGACGTGGTCCTTACCAGCTCCTATGCCGGCATCAGACGCGGCTTCCGCGCCCACAGGACCGGAAGCGGAAGCTGCCTGTGGCAGGGCAGAGAACTCTGGACGTGTATCGCTGGGTGACGGACACACACCGACATCCGCCGATGCCGGAACAGGCTGCGGGCCGCGAGGGCTCGGTGACCTTGGAGACGACCCCTTAGGGCGGCTCGGGCAGGGGTATGTCAGGCACTTCCGGTTCAGCGCGCTGTCTGTTGACACACAGAGGGAAGTGGTCCCTTAGTGTGGGTGACCAAAACAACAAAAGCAGCAACAATACAACAGTTTTTTTGAAGTTTTTTTTAAAAAGACAAACAACAACTACAACAACCACTCACACACACACACACACACCACACACACACACACCACACACACACACACACACACACACACACCACGCACGCACTCACGCACGCACGCACGCGCGCGCAAGGTCTTGACGACGGGTACTTTATATTTTAACCATATCCACGCGATGTACGGTTTCTGAGTTGCCCTCTTCTGATTTCTAAATGTTTCTATTCAAAACAGAACAAATAAGACACAAATGAGAGAGAGAGAAAAAACCTCTCTCTCTCTCTCTCTCTCTCTCTCTCTCTCTCTCTCTCTCTCTCTCTCTCTGTGGTTTATATCAGGAGAGTGAAACTAAACTCACCGCACATACAAGTAAAAGTCTGATTCACTGTTCATGACACAAGCCACGTGACGGCTGCAGAGGATCAAGAAACAAACGAAGGCGACAGAAACCCCCAGAAAGGCAGAATTCTTGGCAGCGGGGCGAAAAGCATGCAAAGCTATTAAATCCCGACCTACTCCCGGCTTAAAAGAGGAAACATTTTGATGCCTCTGGACGCCATGGAACTGGGACACTCAGGGGCGGAGGTGGACCCTCGACGTCCCAGACTATAATTATTACTCCCTGGGAATGGCCGCAGAACAGATGCCGGCGCTGATGTAGTGGATGCCGTCGGGGGCTACGTCAGGGTCAGGAATTGATGTGGTACGTGTACGGATTCAGAAGCTTTTGATCAGAGGATCTCTTGGCCTCTTAGCCTGGTGCTGGCGATGGCGTCAAAACAGCACCAGGGCCGACGACACGCCAGACGCTGTTCGATGTCTTTCCCCATGCCATACCCCTCTTTACCCCCCCCACCCCAACCGTCCTCCCGATATTGAACATTTCTGCATCCTGCTATGAAGACTCAGTTTCTCTCCCGGACACTGGACATTACTACATCCTGCTACGAAGACCATAGTTTCTCTCCCGGACGCTGGACAGATCAACATCCTGCTATGATGGCCTAGTTGTGGGACTGCTGGCGACTGACACAGTGGAGACGGTGAAAAGGGAAGTCTGCAAATGACACCACGGACTAGTGACTAACAATAAACAAGGCTACCCCCCCCCCCCCCCCTCTCTCTCTCCCTCTCTCTCACACAGTAATTACTGTGAGGTGGTAGGTCATCCACCTGCACCCTTTCAAGAGGGACAATGGCCTAAATGAATAAATCATCTCTCTCTCTCTCTCTCTCTCTCTCTCTCGTCCTTCTCCCCAGCAGATCTAGTTAAATTGTTTAAAGGGACACCAAAAGACGCGAGCAGGATTGCGCAGATCTGCACACAAAGGTATTTTGCACAAAAACGCATGCGCACATCCGAACAGCATGTTTTTTGTTTTGTTCTATCCGCATCCCACGGCATGTCTAGCTAATGAAATGAAAACCGCACACTTTATTAGATAAGGAACACAAATCACATCCACAGAGAGCAATAGCTCTTTTTACGCGTAGTATTATTATTCGATGCCTCCCCCACTGAGCGACTGAGCAACCGCACTGCGCATGACAGGAAATGATGAACTGCAGCCGTTGGAAAATCGGTGCAGCCACGTCCATCTTGGACGTCAGAAAGACCGATGAATCACCGTGTGCATAGCCAACAGGCTCCGTCTCTGTCCATTCTCAGCGGTGATGTATAGGTCCTCGCCACGAACACCAGTGCCCGCGGGAAACCCGTCCAACAAACCTCGACACGCAACAAAACAATACCGACCCGGCGCGGGCTGGGTGTCGCTCTGAACACCCCAATTATGGCCACTTGCACACAAACGGAGAACCGATCGTTTCCACGCTTCCACGCCGCACAGCAGTTAGTTTGCTTGGTTACTCGATCGCTTAACACCCAGTCAACTGGTTACGTGCTGGGTGAACACCCTTCAATTGGTTACTTAAGTGACGGTTTAACACGCAGTCAATCGCGAAGCCATATATCAGGACGGAACACGATTCATCAAATCACAGGGAAACCCTGCATTTAGTGTGAATAAAACGCGCCGTTTGATGGTTGAAGAAGATTACGGGGGGCCGGGATGGCTCAGTGGTTAGAGCGCCTGACTCGTGATCAAGGTCGCGGGTAGGAGTCTCCGGAAGGAGCGGCGGGAGATTTTTTTTCTTCTCCAGGGTCAACTTTCTGTGCTGATTTTCATTTCGGTATCCGTTCCACCCCCGTGTTACACAGGGTTCCAGGCGAGATCAAGAGGAGGGAGGTGGAGCTGGACCCTCAAGTTAGCCCGGAAGGGACCATGAGCTCGGAGGTGGAGCTGGGCTGCGAAAGCTGACTTCTTTCGCTTCGGGTTGTTCCTCAACAGCAGTGTAACGGACATTGTCCTTGAGACTCTACCCAGCACGGCAGCTGAAACAGCAATTGCGCAGTGCCTAATAAGCAACCTCGCTTCTGTGGACGTAAAGTAACATGGTCACCCGCGTGTTACCGCCGTAGGTAACAGTAGGTAAAACAAAGAATGGAGCCGAGTTAACCCGGGAAGGCAGAAATCTAGAAACAGAAGCACAGATTTCCTGTAAGGTTGGCGAACATGCAAAAGTATATTCTGATCAACTCTTCGCTTAAGAGAGAGAAGCCTTAACAGATATTCTCACTTACATTAACGAACGTGATTCTGAAGAGAGAAAAGACCCCACTGCATTTGAACAAGAAAGTTATAATAATGATGCTAATGATATTGGGCAATCACAGTGGCAGCAGGTCGGAAGACAGACAGCCCGTGCATTGAGGAGCAGACGCCATCCTCACGAGCCACGACGAAGTGTAAAGAACTATGCAGAAAATCCATTAACTTCAGCGTGTCCTCCTGAAGACCTCACGAGTTCCACAGAGGAGTTTTCGGGAGGCGGTGGAAAATGTCAAGTATTCTCTCTATCCCTCCCTACCCCCTCCCCCACCCCGCCCCCCCCCCCCCCCCCCCCCCCCCCCCCCCTCTCTCTCTCTTCGTCCAATCAAGAAGTGCATTTCAGGGCTTCCTCCCGACATTGTCGAGAGTTCTGGCTGCGGGCGTACCTCACGGCATTTGTCACTAGCGTCAAGACAGGGAAGTCAGAGACAGAGTGAGGCACGGATCGAAGCGTGCCAACTGGACTGAAAAGATGGACTAAGACGGTTTGGGAAAGAAGCGTGTCAACTGGACTGAAAAGATGGAATAAGACCGGTATGGATAGAAGCGTGTCAACTGGACTGAAAACATGGAATGAGACGGGTATGGATCGAAGCGTGTCAACTGGACTGAAAAGATGGAATAAGACAGGTATGGATCGAAGCGTCTCCACTAGATTGAAAGATGGAATAAGACAGGTATGGATCGAAGCGTGTCAACTGGACTGAAAAGATGGAATAAGACAAGTATGGATAAAAACGTGTCAACTGGACTGTATGATGGAATGAGACAGGTGTGGACAGCAGCGTGTCAAGTGCAATGTAAAATGGAATCAGACAGGTATGGACAGAAGCATGTCAACTGGACTGTAAGATGAGACAAGACTGAGGCATGGACCAAAACATGTCAACTGTAAGACGGAATAAGACTGAGTGAGGCAAGGACCAAAACATGTCAACTAAGACGGAATGATAGACTGAGTGAGGCATGGACCTAAACATGTCAACTAAGACGGAATGGATAAGACTGAGTGAGGCATGGACCTAAACATGTCAACTGTAAGACGGAATGGATAAGACTGAGTGAGGCATGGACCGAAACATGTCAACTGTAAGACGGAATAAGACTCAGTGAGGCATAGACCGAAACAGTGAGGCATGGACCGAAACATGTCAACCGTAAGACTAGATGGATAAGACTGAGTGAGGCAGACCAAAACATGTCAACTGTAAGACGGAAACATGGATCCGAAACAGTGAGGCACAGACCAAAACATGTCAACTGTAAGACGGAATAAGACTGAGTGAGGCATGGACCGAAACATGTCAACTGTAAGACGGAATAAGACTCAGTGAGGCACAGACCAAAACATGTCAACTGTAAGACGGAATAAGCCTGAGTGAGGCATGGACCGAAACAGTGAGGCACAGACCAAAACATGTCAACTGTAAGACGGAATAAGACCGAGAGAGGCATAGACCAAAACAGTGAGGCACAGACCAAAACATGTCAACTGTAAGACGGAATAAGACTGAGTGAGGCATGGACCAAAACATGTCAACTGTAAGACGGAATAAGCCTGAGTGAGGCAGGGACCGAAACAGTGAAACATGAGACCGAAACCATGGCTGGGTGAGTGTCAACTCTCTCTTTCAACTGTAAGAAGGGATAGCGAGGCATGGATGGAGCAAAGTGTGTCATGGACCTAAACATAAAAATTATGAACTTGATCATCCGGTTGTTTCTTGAAATTTAACGTCAAATCGATCGCGAAGGTTGGTGATTATGAAGATAATGGTGGTGCTGCTGTTGTTGTTTCATGATGATGGTGATGATGATGATGATGATTGATGGTAGAGGTGATGTTATTGCTGAGGGCTGATGATGAAGAAAGTTGTTGTTGATGATGTTGATAGTGCTGATGATGGTATTATTCTTGACGCTGCTGCTGCTGCTGCTGAAGATGAGAAATACGATGACGACTGCAGCTGTTGTTGGAGATGACCCAGTTCCATAACGGAGACTGGTTAGCAGACGACAACATGCGACACAGGACGGCCGCACGGACGACACGGCGCTAATTGAAT
>JABMCL010002907.1:325000-335000 GCA_018857735.1 Alviniconcha marisindica | reverse complement strand
ATATATATAAATTGTTCAGACGAACCACTGCGGCTTAAACGGTCTTAGGTTCCAGTGGTTCCATGCTGAATTCTAGGCCCCCGCCACATTCCTCACAAACCTTCGATGTGACCAGCACGTGGTTCTGTGCTGACTGTTGGAACAGAGAGTTCCACACAGAGCCCATAGATTGTACTGCAAGGCAAAGAGAATGGTGTTCAGACGAACCACTGCGGCTTGAACCGTCTTAGGTTCCATCGGTTCCATGCTGACTTCTAAACCCCGCTTCATTTATCACAAACCTTCGACGTGACCACCACTGTGTTGACTAGTGGAACATAGGGTTCCAAGTGGAGCCCAATGATCGTACTGCAAGGCAACAACAAAAGAATTGTCTTAGGTTCCTTCGGTTCCATGCTGAACCCTAAGCCCCGCCTCATTCCTCACAAACCTTCGATGTGACCACCACTGTGTTGACAAGTGGAACACAGGGTTCCAAGTGGAGCACACATACTGCAAGGCCAAAAAACACAAACAAAAACAAAATGTTCAGACGAACCACTGCGGCTTGAACCGTCTTAGGTTCCATCGGTTCCATATTGACTTCTAAACCCCGCTTCATTTATCACAAACCTTCGATGTGACCACCACTGTGTTGACTAGTGGAACATAGGGTTCCAAGTGGAGCCCAATGATCGTACTGCAAGGCAACAACAACAAAATTGTCTTAGGTTCCTTCGGTTCCATGCGAACCCTAAGCCCCGCCTCATTCCTCACAAACCTTCGATGTGACCACCACTGTGTTGACTAGTGGAACACAGGGTTCCAAGTGGAGCACACATACTGCAAGGCCAAAAAACAAAAACAAAAACAAAATGTTCAGACGAACCATTGCGGCTTATATCGTCTTAGGTTCCAGCGGTTTCACGATGAGTTCATTCCTCACAACTCTTCAGCGTGACCAGCGCGTGGTACTGTGCTGACCGGTGAAATGCACGAAGAGGCGAGTCTGATTGCAGCTGATATTTCTCATCCGTGGTAAACGTAGGCCAGTGGATCAACGACACCGGCTTTCGATGCGGATTTCTGGGAGTCAGCAGGAAGAAAATTCCCCAGATCTCCTCTTGAGACTGTTTTCCTTACAAGGTTCAAGGGGGCAATCACCCCGATCTGTTCCGGGTCCCGACCCCTTTCCTTTAGGGTTCAAGGCAAACGTTTCCCGTAGATGTGTTCCTGAACTTCGTCCCCTCCCTTTGAAGCCAAAGATTCCCCCCCCCCCCCCCAAACACACACACACCGGCACATGCTCTTGAAACTGACCCATCAAAACACTATCAACACCAAAGGTGCATGAAAGAAAATACACACTTTTCTCTCACCTCCACCCCGCCCACCCCCTTTCCCAATCAAGTTTATTGTTTCCCTCAAGTACCTGGGTCAGAAACAATAGGCTGTATATCAGTGTCTATACAAACAGGGGGGGGGGGAAGAGGCCCCCTCAGCGAAGCCGTCAAAACAGCCGCCTATCCCCACACAGGTTTGCTTTGGGTCCATCACTGCTGCTGCGCCGCCTCTTGTCTTGTTGAAGGAATGTAGCGGGCCAGGTAGCCGGCATTGCTCACGTGTGCAGAATACATTCTGTTTCCTACAAGCTGACTTAGCAACGCTGATGCCCCCCCCCCCACCCCACCCCACTCTTCTCCCAACCCCCCTTCCTCCAACTCCATCGGGTCTCTGGGTCTCTTTGCTGACGTGAAGTATGTATATACCACTGTACCTGCAAGGTGCCATGTGAATTCAGAGAGGTGTTTCGTTTATTTCTGTGCAGCAATTCTCTTCATTAGTAGCTACCCCCCCCCCACACACACACACACTTCCTTGATGTTGTTATTGTTGGTGGTGTTGGTGACACGGTGATGTATACTATACCACTGTACGTACATGATGCAATGTGAATTCAGTGAGATGTTTCGTTTATTTTTGTGCAGCAATTCTCTTTAATTTGAAACCCTTATTCCACTTTGTCTTCTTTCTCGCACTGGCATGTGCAAGATTTTCATCAAAACGCATAGCACTGATACAGACGTTACGGGACCGGAAAGTACACTGTTTGCAGGCGCCTCCGTGCCGTGCATCATTCCGCCCGGAAATTGTACATGCTGGGGCAGTGAAGGGGTTAATATAAGGCAAATTATCACCTCCGAAACGTGAGCCCCCTCCTCGACAGAGTCGGCACCGCGACCTGCCTTTGTCGTTTTCTGCACCTTTCCCTCGGCCCAAGCTCAGCGCTAATCATTCTGGCGCTTATCCAGACAGCCTTTATTTGACTTCTGTTCCTTCTCTCTGTCTGTCTTGCTTTCTTTGTCGTCCACGGTGTTAATGGTATGCACAGAAGCAGTTTACAGTCCGTCTGCAGAATGGTTCACGTGATAAATTTAGTGTGCTTCGAACAATCTCCGCAAGGGCGTTGGGAAGAGAGAGAGAGAGAGAGAGAGAGAGAGAGAGAGAGAGAGAGAGAGAGAGAGAGAGAGAGAGAGATTGGGGGTGTGTGTGTGGTGTGGTGTGTTAAAAAGAAAAAAAAAGAGAAGAAGAGAGAGAGAGAGAGAGAGAGATAAAATAATACTTTATTACACAAGGATAAAGATTTAAGCACAAGTCTCTTCCTCTCTCTCTCTCCCCCTCCAAGAGAGAGAGAGACAGACAGACAGACAGACAGAGACAAAGACAGAGTCACAGAGACAGATAGAGAGGGACAGAGACACACAGACAGAGAGGCAGACAGACATACAAAGACAGAGAGACAGAGAGAGATCGTGTGTGTGCGTGTGTGTATGTGCGTGCGTGCGTGTGTGCGTGCGTGCGCATCATGTACAGGGAATCAGCACTTCAGGAAACAATCATCATAACATACTACAGCGTCTCCGGTCTCCCTTCCCCAACCCCCCCTCCCCTCCCCCCAACCCCAACCCGCAAGGCAAACAAGTCCCCGAGCGGTCACAAGGAATCGGGACAACTGTGTCGGAAAGACAGTCCTCGGGGGCAGGAGTGACCTCCCTTCCTGACCTTGCCGCACCTTCCAGACATTGAGCCTCATCTGTCCAGCCCTCAGGGGAAGACTTCAGGAAATTAACCACCGCCTCTTCATTCTCTCTCTCACTCCCCCCTCCCTCCCCCCTTCTATTTCTCTCTCCCTCCCTCTCTCTCTCTCTTCCTCTCTCCCTCCCTCTCTCTCTCCCCCTCTCTCTCCCTCCCCCCTCTCTCCCTCTCTCTGCCTCCCCCCCCTCTTTCTCCCTCTCTCTCCCTCTCTCTCTCTCTCTCTCTCTCCCTCCTCTCTCTCCTCTCTCTCCCTCCCTCCCCTCTCTCTCCTTCCCTCTCTCTCTCTCCCTCCCTCTCTCTCCCTCTCTCTGCCCGTAGCTCTCCGTGTGCGCCGGGAGCGCCCGACTGAGGCAACACAAAAGCAGTGCAGTCGAGGGTTCGAGACGAAATCTTGTAAACGTCCGGGGATCGGCAATCCCCCCCCCCCCCCCCCCACCCCCACCCCCACCCCAATCTGTCACCGAAATGTCGCGACTTGATCTTTTCCATTACTTGCTGTGCGACGGCCCAACTAAGTGTCACGTGCTTCTATGTGTGTGTGCGCGCGCGTGTGTGTGTGTGTTGTGCGTGTGTGTGTGTGTGTGTGAGAGAGAGTTTGTGTGTGTTGCATATGTGTTTGTGAGCGTGTGTGTGTGTGTGTGTGTGTGAGAGAGAGTTTGTGTGTGTTGCATATGTGTTTGTGAGCGTGTGTGTGTGTGTGTGTGTGTGTTGAATGCGTGCGTGCGTGTATGTGCGTGCGTGCGTGTGTGCGTGCGTGCGTAAGTGAGAGAGAAGGGGAAGCGGGGTTACACACAGTACCCAATGTTCCCTCTGAACTTCATTTATACAAAAACCGACGGTTGCTTATATCCAACATCAGTGTCTCTAAGCTATACCAAAGCAAGAGTTACTGACGCGACACTCGAGGCTGTCAGTGCAGAAAGGAAACACCTTGCGTGTGACCGCTACTGCTCAACTCATGAGTGCAGCTCGTTCAGTCAACCGTGCAGATCAGATCAGCAGGTCATCGCACTGCGTGTTTTGAGGGGTGTGACAGACCTTGCCCCTCGCTCCCCTCCACAGACAAATTTATACCCGTCCTCACTGCACGCAAGCCTGGGGTTCACGTAAGTAAAAATAACGCAACATTATCACGGGCCTGACACTTGGGTCTTGTTGCAATGGTTTAGTGCATGCCTGCCTCAGTCTCTAGACTCTCCAAACTGGCTCCGTCCGCCGTTACTGATTGGTTGCTGGCCTGCAGTCCGGAGATTTCCATCCAATCAAAAGCATCTTCTCTTCTAGAGTTTCGTCAGCACCCAAAACAGTTTTGACGGGCCAGATCGACAGGCTACCTGCTCTGTCACTGTGCGTAACTTGTTGGGGGCTGCAGCTGACAGAGTTAAACTGATTAAGCAGCAACACTTATGCCACTGTTCTAAGCCCCCTACATCCCCCCTTCACACACACACACACACACGCACGCACGCACGTATACACAAACACACACACACACACGCACACACAAACACTCTCTCTCTCTCACACACACACACACACACACACACACACACACACACATACACATCAAACACACACACACACACACACACACACACACACACACACACACATACACACACACACGACCAAGCCGTCCCACAAATATCGCAAAATACACACGAAGGAGCAGTCAGTTGTTTTCGTTCGTGCGCTATTCTGTTGTAGGTATCTTCAAAAGGATAAGTAAGTATTCAGATTCTAACGCCCAGACAGAAGACCAAGAAGAAAAAGGAGCAGAAGACGGGGGATTTTTTAAAATTATTTTTTAACATAAAGAGAAGAAGAAGACCAAAAAACTATTTAAAAAAAAGGAGGTAGAGAGAAGACACAAGCCATTAAAACTGCCACCAAAACCGGCCAGTGCCACCGTCAAACTGATGGCATGTTTCCGTTTCGTGATGTCACATTTTTCAGTTACGAGGACAGCTCGAGCAACACTGTATTACACGCCACAGCCTGGCGACAGTGCTTTATTTGCTAGCATACGGCCGCCTGCAGTCTAGAAGTGCAAGCAACGACAACTGCAGCCAATGATAACAAGACACAGACTATTTGTCAGGCACAGTTCTAGGTCATCCAGTGTGAGAAGCCCCATGATAAGGCGTAGTGCTAAAGTACAATTCGCGGTTTTAAAGGAAAACTCATGGTAGTGGTAAAGTACAATTCGTGGCTTTAAAGGAGAACTCGTGCGTAGTGGTAATGTACAATTCACGGCTTTAAAGGAGAACTCATGCATAGCGGTAAAGTGCAATTTACGGGTTTAAAGGAGAACTCATGCGTTTGTGGTAAAGTACAATTCACAGCTTTAAAGGAGAATTTACACGACGAAGCGTCACGGACCCTACTGATTTTTGAAAAAACAGATGACAGCTTTTTTTGTTGCTGTTTTGTATGTTTGTTGTTATTGTTTTGTGGTTGTTGATTTTTTTCTGTTTGTTGTTGTTTTATTTGGTCTTTCGTCTTCTTCTTCTTCTTCTTCCAACAAACGGACTCACACCGTGACCCATCCCGCTGATGCTCACAGGGTAGCAACAGGCACAGTCTCAGACAAAGCCAAGGACATCACACCATCGATCGCCTGGAGGAGGCGAGAAAGACGAAGCGCTCAACAATCTTTCTTAAAAGGACGAGAGAGGGCCACCGTCGATCAGACGAAGTTTCAAAGGCAACGCTGGGGGGGGTGAGAGACGGGGTGGAGCGCATATGGGCCTTCCCGAGCGCATATGACACCATCTTGAACTGAAGTGAACTGAACAGCCTCCCCACCACCGCGACCCCTTCGTTTCCTCTCCGGGGCTCCATGTCCTTGGCAGCACCTCTCCGGAGAGGGCCCGGCCTTGAAGGAGATGAAGAACACAGCACACTTCCCACAGATGACTTCCTCCCCTGCCCGGCAAGGGGTTAGACTGACCCGAGGTCGAGTCCACAAACGGACACGACCAAAACACGTCCAGGCGACGCGATCAAAGAGTGTCAAGAAGCGAAGAGATCTGCACTAAGCCGCCGGACAGACGCTCGTCTACTCAATGGGCGCCTCGAACAAACGCTGGTATAGCCTGCTACACCCACCCCAGATGTCAAAGAGCGTGAGAGATTTAGCACACGTGCACCTTTGTAACGGCAATTTTACTTCTGAAGCTGAACTTCTGAACACACACACACACACACACACACACACACACACACACACACACACACACACACACACACACACACACACAAACACACACACACACACACACAAACACACATACACACACAGGCACACACACACACACTGGCACGCACACACACAGGCACGCACGCACGCACACGCACACACACACACACACACAAACACACACACACACACACACACACACACACACACACACACAGAGCGACACAATAAACTTTTGCCGCAGCAACAAAACCGCTGTTCAGCTAGATCTTTGCAGTTGCAAAACTTCTAACTTCTAACCACCCCGCAGCTGCAAACGCCACCTGTACATTCCACTCACAAGTATCATTCAAACCACGTTGGCAGCCTCAGATCTGCTCTCTTGTGGCCAAAAACATTTGTCGCTACAAACTGCCCCCGTTTTTTATGGTAAATAAGCGTTTTACTTGTCTGTCAACAACAGCACGTTCACTTTGCAGCAGCGAAACTTTACATGTAGCTGCAAGTCTCGCATTGTGGCAGCACTGACTGCACTGACAAGCAAAGAGGACCTAATCTTCGATGGGCCTGTTCCGTGGCACAAGCTAAGGACGATGGGCCACAGTCGTTGGTTGGAGCGTGTGGCCCGTGCTACGTCCCAAAAGCAAGCGTAATAACGGTACAAATCCGAACTCACCAGGCAGTGTTGATCAGCGAAAAGTGCGCCCGTATTGACGGGGCAAACTCGCCGCAAAAACAAAACAAAAACACATCATCCCGCCGTGACCTCTCTTGTCTCCTATATTATCCCCGCTACGAAATCGCCACACGAGTTAATGGGCGACTTAGCTGCGGATCGCCCCGCTAGGCCACCTGCTCTCTGCTGGGCATATTTGGGGCCTTGACAAAGCTCAGGTCAGCTGAAAATGATCTCCCCTACACTAGCCAGGTGGCGCTGGGCCTATTTGGGCAATGCAATGCTCAAGCCAGCAAAGTCACTCATTCTTGGATTTTTTTTAAAAGACGAGAAAAAAGAAGAAGACTGAAGTCCCCTCAACCACACTGGGTCACCTAAGGACGAATCGCCACACGACTCGCGATAAGCACGCGATAAACCGTAATAACAAGTTTTGGAGAGAGAGAGAGAGAGAGAGAGAGAGAGAGAAAGAAGACCAGCACCCCCTTCCCCCGCCGTCCCACCCCAAACAAAACAAAATGCGCACTTCGTCCCGACGCCTGGTCTGAACTGGGTCACCGTGTCACCTTGACCTGCAGCGCGTTTTGTTGATCCGAGGGTGGCCTGAAGCTACGGGTTGCACTGTTGAAACAAGGGCAGGTCCAGATTTCAGGCCAGGAGGATGTCAGCTATAGCCAACCGCACCGACAGAGCAGAGCGCGGTTACTTCGCTTTCAACCGTCCTTCCGTGCACGTCTTGAAAGACGCTGATGCTGACAAATTACAGGAGCGGGAAACTAACCAAAACCGTTGATCGACGCACACGTACCCGAGACGACTCTCCGAGACCGCGTCAATTTTAGGTCGAAGTGTAGAGAAGAAAAAAAAAACAAGCAAGTAGTTAATTGTTGAGGCATTATATTTAGATCTGGAAGACCTTAAACAGAGTAAATCTGACTGGGGGGGGGGGGGCCGACAGTTGTACTCCCTTCGTAAAGAGCCTATTGGGTGCATCAGACCGCGTACATTTACGTAAATAACTAGTTATGTAATATGTACCTTTTTATACTACATGTATTTTTAACAATTCTTCTTTGAGTTTTAAGATACGCAGTACGTGTCCACTGTGACGTGGTATACGTTCAGCCACGTATTTCATTTCTCTGGTGAGATAATAAAGTCATCTTGATTCTTAAATCTCCGTGCGGTTGACAGGACGGTTAATTCCGGCCAAGTACTTGTTGACAATGCGTCACACTCGAGACCCAGTTACCCGAGAGTTAATATGTTACTGCTTTGAAAGTGAATCGTGTCAGCCACACAAGGTCATGTCAACTAAACGTGCACGTGCACTTTAGGTTGCAGGGTACGACGTCACCGACAACAGGTATATCTAGAGTAGTTCGACATGTAAATGATCTCATAGTTCAGGAGCTGTGTGAGAGTCGCGGTGGCCGTCCTGGGCTGTTCGTCCCAACGAGCCTTCTGGTTCCCGTGGACGTAAAGCTATACTGAACCATGCTTCGGCATTGGTCTCAGCTTGTCCCTAATATGTCAACTGACATCTGAGGACATTAAGCAAACTACTACCTACCTACCTACCTGTAAATGATCAGAAGAACACCACTGAGGATGTCGATAAGTTAGCGTTTTCACACCTACTGACCTGCATGTGGCGCGAGTTATCCAGAAGTAGCACACGACAAATATCCATTACTTTCAACAAGACTTTGAAATGGCCGACGAAGCAGAAGATGGCCCATCAATTTGACGCAGTAAACGATAAGAAGAATACCACTGAAGATGACGATAGGCTGACGTTGTCACACCTAACGACCCTGCAGAGATGGCCAGGGTGTTGCAGAAATAAAAACACGGTGACTCATTCAGACTCTGGGCTCGCCAATGCACACCCTACACCGGAAAAGCACGTTTACCTGTGAATGAACAGAGAAGGCAGACTCGAGAAAGACAAACACCCCTGGCAGTAGGCGAAACATGCAAAAGCTATATTCTGACCCACTCAAAGCTTTAAAAGAGAACATAAAAAGTTCGACAAATTTGGAGTCTCTGCCAAGAAACTAAACAAAACAAACAACAACAACAACAAAACAACAAAAACTAATTTCGGTGTCCGCGGTACCTACAATTGGGGGAAAAGGTGAGAAATGACAGGTGAAAGCAACCATCGCTGGAGACTAAACGTAGCCCTAGGAACGTGAAACGGCTGCAGGCACAAAAGTGCACCAGATTTGTGGGTCTGCCTAACTCCCCCAATGGACAAGGGCATCAGTCTACAGCTAAGATCCGGTTAAGCTGGTTTTACCCTCTCTCTCTCTCCCTCTCTCACACACACAGAGTGTGTGTGTGTGTGTTAAAGTACAGGTTGATGGTGTGTGTGTGTGTGTGTGTGTGTGTGTGTGTGTGTGTGTGTGTGTTAAAGTACAGGTTGATGGTGCGTGTGTTTGTGTGTGTGTGTGTGTGTTAAAGTACAGGTTGATTTTGTGTGTGTGTGTGTGTGTGTGTGTGTGTGTGTGTGTGTGTGTGTGTGTGTGTTTTTGTGTGTGTGTCTGTGTGGTGTGTGTTAAAAATACAGGTTTGTGGTGTGTGTGTGTGTGTGTGTGTGTGTGTGTGTGTGTGTGTGTGTGTGTGTGTGTGTGTTAAAGTACAGGTTGTGGTGTGTGTGTGTGTGTGTGTGTGTGTGTGTGTGTGTGTGTGTGTGTGTGTGTTGTGTGTGTTAAAGTACAGGTTGATGGTGTGGTGTGTGTGTGTGTGTGTGTGTGTGTGTGTGTGTGTGTGTGTGTGTGTTAAAGTCAGGTTGATGGTTGTGGTGTGTGTGTGTGTGTGTGTGTGTGTGTGTGTGTGTGTGTGTGTGTGTGTTGATGGTGTGTGATTGTGTGTGTGTTGTGTGTGTGGTGTGTGTGTGTGTGTGTGTGTGTGTGTGTGTGTGTGTGTGTGTGTGTGTGTACGTGTGTGTGTACGTGTAAGACAGTGTTCGAGTGTTCAAGTACGACTATAGTAGGGGTGAGAGCCATGTATCGGTATTGGTATGTGTACATGTATACTCA
>JABMCL010002907.1:302500-317500 GCA_018857735.1 Alviniconcha marisindica | reverse complement strand
TGTGTGTGTGTGTGTGTGTGTGTGTGTGTGTGTGTGTGTGTGTTTTGTGTGTGTGTTGTGTGTTGTGTGTGTGTGTGTGTGTGTGTGTGTGTTGTGTGTGTGTGTGTGTGTGTGTGTGTGTGTGTGTGTTTGAGTGACTGGGTCTCTGCCACTCAACTCCCAGTCAGTATGAGCGCCATAACAAGAAGAAGCGAAACACATTAAAATGGCAACTTCATTGTCCATACCACACGTCACATTACTCTGGGGACTTAAATTTCTGCGTCCGCCGTACCCCACCGCGGGCTGCGCGTGAGAAGACCCATCATCTACACACCAAGAACCAAGGTTCTGACAACTTCATAAATCAAACTGATCGGCCAAATCCTACCCTTGGTTATTAGTGACAGACTTAACCGTAGGAAAGCGACCGACGGTGAACTCTGTCTCCTATCATTGGCGGGAGCTGCCACAAGTATTTTTGTCGCGACAAATACGTGCTTGTCGCGACAAAACCCGTCTGTTGTCGCGACGAAAGTTTTGCCGCGACAAAATTATATTTGTCGCGACAAATATTTCTCACGACAAACACGTGTTTGTCGCGACAAGCATACAAGCAAAAATTGTTTTGTCGCGACAAGCATACCTTTGTCGCGACAAACACGTGTTTTGTTTGTCGCGACAAAAATGATGCTTGTGGCAGTTCCCGCCAACGATAGTCTCCTGCTCTCCGGAGCAACAACAGCAGCACTTAATGGACGGATGCAGCACGAGCTCTGGACGAACGGTGGGCCCCTTTTCTACATCACAGCCAGTGAGTGCTTGTAGCACGCGCAGCCGGTACTGATAACAAACTGGAAAGCAAACGAACAGCTGTGAACAGAAACGAAGTCAGAGGTCCATGCCCTCCAAACTGCATTCATCCCCTGTGGTCGGTTGACAGAACGTTAAAATCCAACCTCCCTCCCTCTCTCTCTCTCTCTCTCTCTCTCTCTCTCTCTCTCTCTCTCTCTCTCTCCATGAGTTGACCCTGTGCGGTTGACAGGACGTTGAAATCAGTTACCAAGCAGTTACATCTTATTGATGCCAGCAAGTGCAGATCGAGAAATGAATGAACCTGAAAGGAAATAAATTAGAAAGGCATAATCCAGGCTTCTTCTTCTTCTGTTCTTTCTTTCTTTTCTTAATAGAATGTTTTTAAGTCGATAAGGATATATAAGGTTACTTGGCATTTAGATTTTAACGTCCAGTCAACAGCTCATGGTCACCTTAGGGCGAACAAACACCACCATACGCCATTAACATCCCTCCAAGCACTAGTTTACATCCTTCCTTCAACCACTGCCGTATTTAGTTACGCCATAGGGTCCAGAAAACTGTCAGCTAACGAGCAGTTTTTTGTTGGTGCTCAAACAGTAGTAAGTTTGTTACAAACAACTCAAATTATATCAGACGTTTGTTTTATAACTGACCATGTTGCTTACGCCAGCTCAAATAAAACCAAAATCGTTTAAATCGAGACGGAACTCTTTTTTACCCGCGGTGGATGCGCCTCGTGTTTACGTGCGTGCTTGGGCGCTAGGTTGCTTCTACAGTCATATTAGTACCCGAACCTTTCGGAGGGCGCTGACCACGTCGGTGGACAGCTGCGCGGAGATAAAGAGTGCCCCTTCAGTGGCGTAACTAAATCTGGCAGAGTTTGGAGGAAGGTGCCGGAAAGCGATGCTCGGAGTGTGGTCTCACTGATTACTGTACAAAACAGTAAATCCGCTTCAGACACCATCACATGCCATGAACATACCCTCAGAACTTTTCCCCTGTCTCGTTCATTGTTGTACAAAACAGCAACTCCACTTCAAACACTTGCCGTTAAAACATGAAACACGGATTTTCAATCTGCCAGTGTTAGGCTTCATACTGAATGACCAATGCGATACAGTTAAAGAGTGACCTACGTAGTGTACAACCACCGAACTGAAGCACAGCATGTACAGTAATATACTCACAGCCAAACTGAAACAAACACAATAGTGAAGCTTACTCCTGCTCTACACAGTAAAAACTCGCACACGCCGATGTCTGTGAAGGAACCGACTGGTCAGCAGGCACTATCTGCACACCTGCCGAAGGTAGTTAGTTCCTAGCTTTAAACGTCCCGTCGACCACATTGAATGTGACCTCAGAACGATCACACTCAAAATTCTGTGATTGTGTGAAGGAACTGGCTGGTCAGCAGGTACTGCCTGCACACCTGCGGAAGGTTGTTAGCTCCTGGCTTAAAACGTCCTGTCAACCACATTGAATGGGACCGCACCACGAATCACACTCAAAATTCCTGTACCCCCGTTTAAAACACAGGTCACCAAATCACACAACAGCAAATGTAACCAAGTCAAGACAGTCAATAATCGGCATAATTACACCTCCATAGTTTACATTTCACTTATTTAGAACTGGCAGAAGAATTCCACGCGGGTATTCCAGGGCAATGTCCTCTGTGCCGATTCAACTGATGCAAGACAGTTTATCAGACGGTAAGCATAAATATGTCTGATTCACTGTTGTGAAATACGATAACGCCTTGAATTACCAAAACCAGCCCAAACTAGCTGATACACCTCTGGTGGAGTTTATACCTTGTATTTACTCGCTTGCCTGGTGAAAGTTACCCAGGCGACTCAGGTCTTTGCTGTTGTCGGCGTGTGACGTCTTTCAAGCGCTAATTAACTCCCTTATTTGTTGATTCCGCCAAAAGAGGCTTAAAAAGAACGAAACTCTGACAGCTCTTAATCAGTAGAGAAGCGGCCTTGATTTCTGCGTCCCCCCCCCCCCCAATCATTGACGTACGCAAATCTGACGTCCGCAGCCTGAAACGCATACACGAAGGTCCAACTGCTCTACGTCTGACTCGCTGAGAGCCGCCAGACGGCGCTGCAAAGTCAGCAGGTAACGCGCGAGTGTGTGCAGCATACCCTTCCCCTTAATCCCCCCCTCCAGGAAAAAAAAATCCCGTCGCCTTCCATACACATCCACTTCAGCTAGCGTCCCTCTCTCCAGGACAGACAGCGGAGGATCGATGGCAGAGAAATCAATGGCGGCACTAAGGCGCTACTTAGGGGTTCCACTAGAGAGTAGTCAATGTCACTTTTTTTTAGGGATCAAGGAGAATGTAATCACTAGCTTTTTGCTTCCTTTCTTCCTTCTTCTTCTTCTCCTCTTCCTTTTCGGTAGGGGTGGGGAGGTGGGGTGGGGGGTGGGAGCAGACAATGTCACTTTTGGGGGCTCGACGCAGAACAATCAATGGCACTTCTCCGGGTTGGATGACAGAGAATCAATGCACCCCCCCCCCCTCCCATATATATATATATATATATATATATATATATATATATATATATACACTTTTAGTACTCGAGAGAATGACAACTTCGGGGTTCGATGAGAGCGGGATTTCTATCTCGAAAGAGAGTCAAAGGCACTGTTGGGGAGGGGGGTGGGGGGCCAGATCATGAACAGACAATTAAGGTAATTTAAAACGGGACGGATGAGACAGAGCAATCAATGGCGCTGTGTTGACACATGAAAGAGTAATCGAAGACATTTATCTACAAAGTAAAAACTCTTCTCTCTCTCTCTCTCTCTCTCTCTCTCTCTCTCTCTCTCTCTCTCTCCTTGTGTGTATAGACAGGTGAAAGAGTAATCATGGGCAGTTCCTGAATGGGACGGGACCAAAGTGAAAAGTATGTCTGGGGTTGGGGAGATGTCAGTCAGTGACGCTTTCTGGGGTTCAATGGGGCAGCAGTGGCTGGCACTCGTTCCAAAAAGGATGAAAGACAGCAAGCAATCACACTTCACGGGATCGATGACAGATGGGGCAGTCAGTGTCAATCTTTTAGGTACCGATGAGAGAGAGAGAGAGAGAGAGAGAGAGAGAGAGAGAAAGGGGGGAGAGAGAGAGAGAGAGAGAGAGAGAGAGAGAGAGAGAGAGAGAGAGAGAGAGAGACTTTTTCGGTATCGATAGGAGACAGAGCAGTCAACGGCGCCTCACGTCAATCGACAAGGGAGTGCCAACCTCGTGCCACCCATGTGGTTTAACCCTTTCCCTGCCAAATAATGAATGCTGCTGATGCGACTCCTCCACAAAAGAGTCTCGCAGACAGATGAAGGCCAACCGCAAACGTTCGTGTTCTAGAACATGGCCTCTCCTACGCAGGCATCAACAGCCAGAACTGGAGCAGGACGTCCTGTGGCATCTTCCTGGCACATGGGAAACGCTACGCCGTGGACGTCCTAATTTTTACGCCACAGGGGCAGGGAAAGGGTTAATATCACCGGTCCAATGGCTGCTGCCAGCCGAGTTAGGATTACGCCCTCTCTGGGCGACTGGAGGGCGCGCTGACTGGGCAATGAATGCAAACAAGCATGGACCAGAGCCTCGAGGAGGACGGTTCCAAAAAGGTCCCTGAGACACGATGACAGTCTGGGGGCCAGTTCCACGAGGACCTCCATCGTTACAGGCCACGGCCCAAGTGCAGGAGTCCGACCCACGTTCTGGAGGGGGCGGAGGGGGGCGGGGGTGGGGGTGAGGGGGAGGGGGGGGGAGGAGAGATACACATACGGACAGGCAAAGACATCATACACCCCCGCCCCCACAATTCACACATGACACGCGCGCGCACACACACACACACACACACACACACACACACACACAACACAAACATACACACCCGCACACACACCACACACACACACACACACACACACACACACACACACACACACACACACACACACACACACACGCACGCACGCACGCACGCAGCACCGCACACACACACACACACACACACACACACACACACACACACAGCAGCACGCACGACGCACGCACGCACGCACACCACACACACACACACACACACACACACACACACACACACACGCACGCACGCACGCACGCACGCACGCACGCACGCACGCACGCACACACAAGGCACACGCACCAACCTGCCATCGTCCCCCCCCCCTCTCTCTCTCTTGGATGTGCAACTGAACACTTCAAAAGACGGGCGCACAAAAAAACCCCAAAATATTCGCTTTTTAACAAACGCACGAATGAAAAAAATGTGCTTATGACCTTTTCACTGAATGTCAGAAGCGCAAACGACTGGGAATGCAGAACCTCTTCGAAGACACGCGCCCCACTCGTGCAGATGCCAGAAACGCCGGATCCGTCCGTCCGTTCGTCTGGCTGGCTGGCTGGCTGACGGCCTGTGGGACCAAGCAGCGACGGGGACAATCCAACCGTCTACAGTTAATATACACGCATCGCATGTCACCGATTCGGGGACACGTTATTAAACGTCAGATGTCCAGCAGCGAACCCTCGTTAACTGACCACCGCCAATGGCCCGGGGCCGGCGGTACAGCGACGCGCAGCCCAGCGGCGGAGAACACGAGATGTCCACCAGATCCTTCAGCTGTCTGCGAACTGCTCGCTGCATGCTAACGGTCACACAATTTTGTGTCTCTATGGCAGCTTCTCGGGTTGCCGTGAACTGGTCACCGTTAATGGACGTGTCACCGCTACACAGAGGGAGAGAGAACAGACAGGGTCACCTAGACAGACACACGAGACAGAGGACGAGCAGATGGGTGACAAAAAAGGACAAAGAGTGGGTGGGAGGGGGTGGGGGGGGTAGGATATCGGAAGGGGGAGAGAGAGAGAGAGAGAAGAGAGAGAGAGAGAGAGAGAGAGAGAGACAGACAGACAGACAGACAGACAGACAGACAGACAGACAGACAGACAGACAGGAAGAGAAACGGACAGACCCAGAGAGCAGAGAGAGACGGAAAGACACACAGAACAGAGAGGGCCCCTTAGATAGACACAGACAGTCACACAGAACAGAGAGTGGGAGTGAGACACAGACACTGAGGGTCACCCAGACACATGAGACACACTCACACACACACACACACACACACACACACACACACACACACACACACACACACACACACACACACACACACACTGTACAGACTGACAGGGGGTGAAGAACAGTGCCGCTTAACTGAAATACTAGGAAAATAGAAATGTCTGGAGTAATTTGCTTATGGAAAAAGAGACAGTCTGATGTCTCGGGGGAGATAGTTCCAGACGCGGGAACCGAGGCGTGACAATGTGCAAACGCCATGGGTTTTGCGGTCAGTCAGCCGTGACGATTATATCACAGCGGAGCCCCAGTCACCAAATCCCTCGGAACGAAAGTCCCGGCGAAACACATTTCATCACAAAATGTCCGACCCACAAGTCAGGACACGCAACACTTTATAAATCTCCCAAGAGAGACGGTGCGACAAGGTTCCAGGCGAGATCAAAAGATCAAGAGATCAGGAGGAGGGAGGTGGAGCTGGACCTTCAAGTTAGCCCGCAAGAGATCAGGAGTAGGGAGGTGGAGCTGGGCTGCGAAAGTTGGACTTCTTTCGCTTCGAGTTGTTCCTCAACAGCAGTGCAACGGACATTGTCCTTGTGACTCTGCCCAAGCACAGCAGTTGAAACAGCAATTGTGCAGTGCACTAGTCGCGAGTCGAGAGCTCAGGAGCTGTGTGAAAGTCAATGTGGCGGTCCTGGGCTCCCCATCCCTAATTGTCCGTTATGGTTTCTGTGGACGCAAAGCAACAGTGAACTTGAACTCTGAGGAAAAATGAAGCTGCCTGCCGATAAGGCAGAAATTTGGGCAGAATTTATGGCAGTCGACGAAAATGCGAAGATATATTCTGATAGCCCTGGATTCTCAGTCAAGCTTACCTTAATTTCTGCGTCCGCGGTTCCCCCACCATGGAGGATGGAGTTGGGAGGGGGCGGAGGGGAGGCAGGGGTAACTGAATGGAGGGTAAGGAATGGGCAAGGGGGTAAACTGGGCTGCCCAGAACTAAGACAGTAAGTTCCTCTCGACAGCCGCAAGGCAATCACCTGAGCTGGCTGACTCGAACGAAAGGCTATGAGGATCAACAGAGCAGCTACGAGCTACAGCCGGGCTCATTAACGACATCAGCATCAAGATCTGAGTCACGGCCAAGAATATGTCAACGCAGAGGAAGAAGATGCAGAATGGTAGCTCAAAATCCTGCCAATAATTATATATAACCGCCCCACACAGTCCCCCCCCCCCCCGCCCCCCACACTCCCCATCCCCCTCACCCACGAATCCTTATTCCAAAGCTCAGCACGCTCTCTCTTTCTTTCTCTCTCTCTCTCTCTCTCTCTCTCTCTCTCTCTCTCTCTCTCTCTCCCCCCCCTCCCTCCCTCCCTCTCTCTCCCACGACCCTTCCATCCCCTCATCTTTCTCTGTCACTCTTCTGTGCCATTTGAGTTTTACGTCACATAATATTCATTACATCGCACCTATTACACGTCATTGTCATACCAACATTATTCTAAGCACTGGACAGGAGAACATAGCTCAACCACAAACATACGTTATTTAGCTTCTCATCTCATTTTTCATCGCTTTTCACCGTTTAACTGTTGTTTAAGTGTCGTTTTGTAGCTTGAAAAAGGGGATTACCCCGAAACTTTGCAGAATGTGTTTTTGTCCTAATAAATAGCGTTCCTTTGAACCTTTTATGTGTTTGGATCTCGCCCCAAATAGGCCAAATGTCGAAGTATTCATCTACCGCTTATACCAATCGAGTTCCTGCAGGGGCCTGAAATATTTCACACGACCTCTAAAAACACAGCCATGCACTGTTCTTGACAAACACAGTAGCGAAGACGAGCGTCGCTCCTCCTCGACATCACATGAACTGAACAGCTGTGACTGCTGAAGTTGTAGTTCACTGCGGAACAATACTGAGTACGTCAGAATATACACGCTACGCCTGCTGTCGGCTATATCTGCCCAGTTTTGCCTTCCAGGTTTATTCAACTTCATTTAATTTCAAATCACCTTCAGGCGAAGAAGACAAAAAGCGGTGTGTGTCACAACAGTGAGACTTTTACTTGTTATGCGAAGAGTTGTGATTTCCTCTGATACGGCCTCGACGCGGCAGTTTTCTTCTTCTTTCTTCCTTCCTTATACGGTGCTTTACGTCCACAGAAACCAGAAGGCTTATTAGGGACAGGGGAAGAATGAAATAGGGAGTGAGAACCCAGCCCCACCTCCCTGTTCACACAGCCCCTGGGCTCTGGGAATCATGGCAGATTCTGGGGCAAAACTAAGACGAAATGACCCGCCCATACAAGCTGGTTTAGTTCAAGGCTGGATCTGTGAACCGGTTTGGCCTAGCGGTAAGGCGTTAGGCTAGTAAGCATAAGGATCTCGGTTCGAATCCGCTTCGACTCTCCTTTCTCTTCAAAAGTTGTGGTCTGTGGACACTGTCTTGTTTGTGACTTTGTCCCTCAATTAATGAAACATTAAAATAGCTCTTATCGCTGCCCATCTAAATGCAGGGGTCATTCTGGTGGTGACAGCGTAGCGATAGGTATGATTATAATCTCCCTCTTACCCCACCTCCATACTCCTTTCCCCCCATCTCCCCGTCCCTAATATGCCTTGTGACTTCTGTGTACGTTAAGCACCACGTTTACTTACTAGACCGGATCTAGGCGCCCAAGAAGCCCATTACGCGCACCACTCCCTCCCTCAGAAGTTTCTCCAAAGTTACCCAACCCGAAATAGCAAACGGGACGTTACGCTGTTTGTAGCCACTTCATCAAAGTCATTGCTGTGTACGTACTGTTCGGTGGCGAGTTAACAGCGCGAAAAGGCAACACTGCCGAAAATGCTAGGACTACAATATACACAGCCGCAAAGAAAAACATTACGTTGACGAAACTCCTTTGTCATCCCCGAAAGAAACAAAGAAGGAGAAAAAGAAAGACCAGCTGATGAAGAAATTAACAGAACTGAAGGAATTTTACACGGGTTTATTGCTGAAAAACATTTCTCCAAGCCATGTAGACAGAAAAACATAAAGAAAGAAAGAATAAATTCGATAGCTTAAGAAATATACAATGTAGCAAGAAAGAAAGAAAGAAGCACACATACAAGGACAAAAAGAAGAGAAAGCAACTAACCAAGCAACCAAATAAACAGAGAAGGAAGGAATAACAAACAAACAAAAACAAAACAAAAGCCAACAACAAAACCAACTCCAAAGCCAGTTATTTTCGCTGCTCTTCAAGCCAGTGAACCACCAGGAAGAAAAACAACAACCCTTCACACCGTACATCATGGAACAAACAGCTAGGCCTCAGTAAAGGTTACACCACAAAATAAATAAGTCTTCCAAAAGCGTGCTTGCAGTGTTGTTCCCTCTGCGTGGGTCTCCCTGTGTGTGTGTGTGTGTGTGTGTGTGTGTGTGTGTGTGTGTGTGTGTGTGTGTGTGTGTGTGTGTGTGTGTGTGTGTGTGTGTGTGTGTGTGTGTGTGTGTGTGTGTGTGTGTGTGTGCGTGTGTGTGTGTGGTGTCTACAGCCAAACCTACTTAATGTGGACATCTTCGTCCTCGAACATCATTCCGGATTAAAAATGCAGATTATTTTTTGATTTTTTTTCTTTCTCGATTCTTTTAGCTTGGATTCCGAGTGCAGACTTGCAAAATGTAACCCCTCCACCGCCGTGCATGGACGAATCATTATGCAACGAAATGAGGGTAGCAAATTCTGAAATTTGAAATCCTGAAGCTTCAATCAATGCAGCTTTTTAGCATGAGGAAGGACTGGTACCAAAATGCACAGTACAGATCGAGAGCACAGGCTTGTTAAGGCCCGGCAAATTTTCCGTTTACAGGCCTTTTGTGCACATGTCAGTCCGGAAAATGTGGGGGTTAAGTAAGTAAAATGCTTAACGTCCACAGAAACCATAAGGCTTATTAGGGACGGAGAAAGGGGGAAGGGGTCATGGAGGGGGGGGGGGGGGGGAGGGATATTATATACCCGTCGCTACACTGTCACCACCAGAATGATTCCTACATTAAGATGGGCAGCGATGAGAGCCATTTTAATGTTTCAGTAGAAGTGACGGACAGTCACAAGACAGTGTCCACAAACCACAACCTTTTTTAAGAGAAAGGAGAGCCGAAGAAGTATTGAACCGAGGTCCTTCCGCTTACCAGCCTAACGCCTTACCGCTAGGCCAAACCGGCTCCCAAGTGTGGGTTGAGTAAGTAAGTAAGTAAACATGGTGCTTAACGTCCACAGAAACCATAAGGCTTATTAGGGACGGGGAGAAGGGGGGGGGGGTATGGAGGGGGGGGAGAGGGAGATTATATACCTATCGCTACCTGTCACCACCAGAATGATTCCTGCATTAAGATGGGCAGCGATGAGAGCCATTTTAATGTTTCAGTAGGAAGTGACGGACAAAGTCACAAGACAGTGTCCAGAAACCACAACCTTTTTGATGAGAAAGAAGAGCCGAGGCGGTACCGGCTCACAAGTGTGGGTTAAAACTGAAGCGTCTATAAATACCATAGTGAGAGTAGCGGGGTGCGGAAGCGAAAAGCCCTTGCGCTGTGCCCTTTGTGGAGGCCCAATTAACGAGGCGTACGGTGATGTACGGCGTGCTGATTAGCCAGCCATTCCATCCACCCGAGGACATGGGCCATAAACCAACAGGCCCGTTAGGCGCACAATTCCTCTGTACTGTTGTTCTACCGGCCAAGAACTATATGTATGTCTGGCAGCTGTAGTCAGACCTCTGGCAGCACTGGTCAGACCTCTGGAAGCACTGGTCATGCTTTGGTCAAGCTGTCAGCCACTGACGAAGAACAGCGGTTGGTGTTTTACACGACGCTGCTGCTGTTCTTGCTTTTGTTGTTCCCTCCCACGTTGTCATGTCTTTTATAACGAAGTTCCATATCTAGCTCACTGGACTTTCATCGCAGCGTCGATCGAAAAGAAGAAGATATCGAATCTTCTCTGTCTGTCTGTCTGTCGGTCGGTCGGTCTCTCTCTCTCTCTCTCTCTCTCTCTCTCTCTCTCTCTCTCTCTCTCTCTCTCTCTCTCTTCCCTCCTACCTTAGCAAGGACTTGTTGTTAGGTTTTGACTGAACCTAAACTAGGTTTTGACTGAACCTAAACTACAATTCCTGTAAAATAAAGTTTTCGAGTTCGAGTTTTCTCTCTCTCTCTCTCTCTCTCTCTCTCTCTCTCTCTCTCTCTCTCTCTCCCCCCCCCCCCCCCCCTTCCTCCTCCTACAGGATTGTAGTTTTGACTGAACCTAAACTACAGTTCTTGTAAAATAAAGTTTTGTTTCAGTTTCTCTCTTCTCTCTCTCTCTCTCTCTCTCTCTCTCTCTCTCTCTCTCTCTCTCTCTCTCAGCAAGGACTTGTAGTTAGGCTTTGACTGAACCAAAACTACAATTCTTGTAAAATAAAGTTTTCGAGTTCGAGTTCTCTCTCTCTCTCTCTCTCTCTCTCTCTCTCTCTCTCTCTCTCTCTCTCTCTCTCTCTCTCTCTCCTCCCCCGTTACTACTTCCGACCCTTTCTACCTCTTGTATTTGTATCCGACACCCTATCTCTCTGTGTTTTGTTGTTGTTGTTGTTGTTTTTCACCCACCAAGCCCGTCAGCAACGAACACAATTCCAGATTCCAGCATTCCGCCGCAGCCAATACCCCGTTTGCTGGCTGCATACTGCATGGACAAGCCGTCGGCTGTTAACGAAGAGCACCGGCCTGTGTTTGTAGTCTGCGGCCGCTGCTCTAGCGCTTGTGGCTTTTGTCCTTCCTCTTGTTGCTGCCGAGTCCACGAGTCCAGCAAAGACGGGAAGACAAATGTGGCCCCCGTTGCCAGCCGGAATAACGGCACTTCGGGAGCTGGGTCATCACCGATCCATCAACATAACGGACGAGCTCTAACCATCGCTTTCCGGCACTCTTCCTCCAAACACTGTCGTAATGGGTTACGCCACTGAAGGGGCACTTTATGAGTTTATCTTTGCGCATCTGCTTGCCGAAATCGTCCCAATAAATCTCCGGCTGTCAGTGCCCTGTGTTAGGCTGGCAAGCGGAAGGACCTCGGTTCGGCTGCGCTTCGGCTCTCCTTTCTCTTCATAGAGGTTGTGGTCTGTGGACACTGTCTTGAGATTTTGTCCCTCACAATTAATGAAACGTTAAAACGGCCCTCATCACTGCCCATCTTAATGCAGGCGTCATTCTGCTTGTGACAGTGTAGCGGTAGGTATATAATCTCTCTCTTCCCCCACCTCCATATCCCCTTGCCCCCCTTCTCTCCGTCAGTCCCTAATAAGCGTTATGGCTTCTGTGGACGTTAATCACCATGTTTCCTTCCTTGCCCTGTGTCAGATTTACGAACAGGTTCGAGTACGTGGACTGTGTTGGCAACAGCGTTGAAGCACGTACGTAAACGTCGGGCGCGTCCGCTCCAGGGTAAAACAAACAGTTCCGTCTGGATTCCAACGATTTTGGTTTTACTGGCGCTGGCATAAGCATTGCGAGCGGTTATTAGAAAGGCGAGGCCTGGTGTAATCTGATTTGGTTACAAACCTATCGCCATTTGTGCACCAACGAAAAACTGTCATTTAGCTGTGGGTTTTCGGAGACCTACGGCGTAACCAGAATCATCAAACAAGGGAGTTAATTAGCGCTCCAAAGATGTCACACACAAATACAACAACAGAGGTTGGTTGAGTGTTGCTTTAAGTCCACAGAAACCGTAGGTTTATTAGGGACGGGAGCCCAGGACGGCCACCTCGACTTTCACACAGCTCCTGAGCTCTGGCACAACAGAGACCCAAGTCGCCTACGCCTAACTCTCACATGGCGTGTTAACTCCCTTGTTTGATGATTCTGCACAGGCGCTCGGGGCCTCTTTCTGTTTCAGGTTATGGCGTAACCAGTTATGGCAGCAGCAGGTTGAGGGAAGGATGTCGTAAAGCTACGCTTGGAGATGATGATGAAGTGATGCTTTATGTCCTCAGATGTCAGTTGACATATTAGGGACAAGTTGTGACCAATGCCGAAGCACGGTGCAATAAATCTTTACGTCCACGGAAACCAGAAGGCTCGTTAGGACGGACAGTCCAGGACGTCCACCTCGACTCTCACACAGCTCCTGAACCATGCGCTTGGAGTTCGGTCGATGAGCTGAAGGTCCAGGCTCTTTTCTTCTTCTGCGTTCGAGCATGGCTCTGCTTCAAATGGTCAGTCCAGTGGTCTGGATGAAGGTTGTGGTCTTCAGAAGGTCCTCCGTGTTGCCCCATAGCTGTTCTTGCAGCGTTGCTCCACGGAGCCACTGCTGCCTTCTGGCTTCTCTGAAGAGGGGACAGATATAGAACGTGCTCTGGGGACTGTTGTCCTGTCTTGCTTCTCTGAAGAGAGGGCAGAACTACAGAACGTGCTCTGGGGACTGTGGTCCAGGCTGGCTTCTCTGAAGAGGGGGCAGAACTGTAGAACATGCTCCTGGGACTGTATTCTTGTCTTGATTCTCTGAAGAGGGGGCAGAACTGTAGAACATGCTCTGGGGACTGTGGTCCTGTCTTGATTTTCTGAAGAGAGGGCAGAACCACTGAACGTGCTCCGGGGACTGTGGTCCTGTCTTGGTTATCTGAAGAGAGGGCAGAACCACTGAACGTGCTCCGGGGACTGTGGTCTTGTCTTGATTCTCTGAAGAGGGGGCAGAACTGTAGAACATGTTCTGGGGACTGTGGTCTTGTCTTGATTCTCTGAAGAGGGGGCAGAACTGTAGAACATGTTCTGGGGACTGTGGTCTTGTCTTGATTCTCTGAAGAAGGGGCAGAACTACAGAACACGACCTGGGGAATATGGACCTGTCTGGAATGGACAGTCTTCAGTAGGTGCAAGCCTTAGTCGGCACATGTGTTGGAGCTCCACGCGATTTTGGGCCAGTTCTCTGCACTTCTTACGTTCTTACTGTCTCCTTTAAAAAGGGAAGTCGATCTGAAAGTACTGGGACCTCTGCTTCCGAACCGCATCGGTCAACTTGGATCAATCATTTAGTCGACTTCGACGTGCATCAGTCAACCTGAGTCAATCATTTAATCGACTTCGACGTGCACAAGTCAACCTCAGTCAATCATTTAATCGAACGATCGATCAATCAATCAATCAACCAGTTCCAACTAAATTATTCAGCAATATCCTCTTTAAGGACGAAAGATTCGTATTTTATTAACATCCGCACCCCTACAACACCTTTCCCGAATTGGTACAGAGAGCGGTATTAAGTCACAAATATTTTCGGACCAAATACACAAAAGGTTAAAATGAACTTCTTTAAAAAAAAATTTAATTACAAAACGAAACAGGTTTTGTAACGTGCCGTTATTAAAAGAACTCTTCTTACCCTTTTTGGTGTAGTTTGGTCGTATTTTCAGAACTCTGGCAGCCAGCCTTTTGTCTCGGAGTTATTTTTCATAACCTCAAAGGTCCCACTAAAAATACGTCAACAGTGTACGTAAACATTGTGTTTTCCCCCTACAGTCAAACACATTCGGATATATAGATCTGCGTCATTCCCACAGACAGGCTAGTCAATGTCTGCGGGGGGCTCCACGCACGTCTGAGGCGGTTCCCTGAAGGGTCTTTGTGTCACTGTGCAGCTGTTTGCGTCACAGCAGCGTGCGACATGTCACGTAGACAACTTCCTGTGCAGTGGGTCAACATGGACGCGATACAAAATCCGCGGAATCAATGGGCGCCAGCAGCTCTTGTTTCAACTGGTCATTTCACGTGACTGTTGCGTTTCGGTTGATTGAATGGGCCATGTCAGCTCTCTGTTTCACCGGTCATGTCACGTGGCTGTTGTGTTTCGGTTTATCGAATGGGCGCTTTCAGCTCTCTGTTTCACTGGTCACTTCACGCGACTGTTGCGTTTCGGTTGATCGAATGGAAGCTTTCAGCTCTGTTTCACATGGCTGTTGTGTTTTCGTTGATCGAATGGGCCATGTCAGCTCTCTGTTTCACTGGTCATTTCACATGGCTGTTGCGTCTCGGTTTATCGAATGGACGCTTTCAGCTCTGTTTCACTGG
>JABMCL010002907.1:292500-297500 GCA_018857735.1 Alviniconcha marisindica | reverse complement strand
TAACGGCCGGCGCACTCTTTTGGATTGTCATCAAGCGACTGGACAGGCTGACGATGACCTAACACTCAACGGCCGGGACACTTTCCTTGATTGTCATTAAGCATTGGACAGTCTGACGACGTCCCAACATTCAACGGCCGGGACACTTTCTCTAACTGTCATCAAGCAACTGGACAGCCTCATTTTACCGGACAGGTTGACGATGACCCAACACTCAATGGCCGGGACACTTTCCTTGATTGTCATTAAGCATTGGACAGTCTGACGATGTCCCAACACTCAACTGTCGGGACACCTTCCCTGATAGTCATTAAGCATTGGACAGCCTGACGATGTCCCAACACTCAACTGTCGGGACACTTTCCCCGATTGTCATCAAGCATAGGACAGTCTGACGATGTCCCAACACTCAACGGTCGAGGCATTTTCTCTGTGTGACATCAAGCGATTGGACAGCCTCGTTTCATTGGACAGACAGGCAGACGATGATCCAGCACTCAATGACCGGGGCACAGCCTCATTTCACTGAGTCGGCTGACGATGGCGCAGCATTCAACGGCCGGGGCATTTATTTATTTTTATTTTTTATTTTTTTTGCGTGTCATCAAACGACTGGACAGCCTCATTTCACTGGACAGACAGGCTGACGATGACCAACACTGATCAGCCGAGGCATTTTCTCTATGCGCCAACAAGCGAGTGGACAGCCTCATTTCACTGGACAAGCTGACGATGGCCTAACGACGCGGGGACCACTGTCAGCGGATGACTTACGTGATGAAACAGCTTCAAGTTATATCAGTTATATCATGGACTTACATTTACCTACGTACATTTTCCCGGAGGTATCACCCATAAAGCCTCGCCCTGATATAACCGCACTGGTTGACTGGGCGTAAAACACCAATTTACATTTACACCCATAAAGCCGGAAGTGTCGCCCGTGCCACTGTTCAGTGGAGTTCTTTATCCCATGTGGTGGGTCAGGAAAACTGTGAATAAATCAACAGACAAACACCCTTTCTTTTTACGGCATGTGTCAGGTCCAGCCACTAAAATGTCAATTTCCCATTCAAAATTTCAGGATAAAAAATGGAATCCTCCTCTTTTCGTGCAGAACTTCCACACAAATGCATCCATGCACTGTGTGCAGTATCTGGCGCTATGAACACGCTAGGTTTTGGGTGGAAGATTTTATGCGCGATATATAAATTTTCATTCATTTCATTCATGACATCTCCTGGGATTCCAAACCGCTATCCCTCTCTTTCCTGCAGCACAAGCATCCTGCGATATTTTAAACCACGGCCTTCGCTGCCTCAGCATGATAATTATTTTACAGGGAGGAATTCACCCAAGGGAGCAGCTAGTGGCTGCACCGGTAAGGAACGATAATTCGGCCTGGCGTTCTGGCCATGACGATGAATATTGTACGCATATCTCTCTCCTTCCGTGCGCTGCACGAGCACTGCACGGGTTCTGGCACAGCCTGTGTCGTCGTTTTGGTCTCTGCTGCAAACACATTACTCGTCGCGCATGCCTGAGCCGATTGCAGGAAACGGAAATGCTCACCAACCACGCACAATACGGAGACTTGTCGACGCGTTGATGGTGATAGTGATTTGCTTTTGATAGTGAATTTTTGGTTTTTGGTTTGTTTTGTTTTTGTTTTTTGTTTGTTTGTTATTGTTTTGTTTTTGTTTTTTGTTTTTTGTGTTTTTGTTGTTGTTGTTGTTTTTGGGGGAGGGGGTTGTTTGTTTGTTTTGGGGGGAGGGCATAGCCATTAAAAAAAAATCAACTAAGCATGTTTCTTTGGCTGTTTCGTCCTGAGATGACACTGTGTGGTTCACAGGAAGTTAAAACGCTTACTAGTTCAGTTCAGCACGGTATCTATGCGCTCGGAAAAGCACATAAGCGCTCCACCCCGTCTCTCAGACGTTTCAAAGGCAACGTTGGGGAAACGGTTCCAATGTTTGTCTAACTAACCAGTTACTAACTTCGGTATCTTCTTGATTTTGTTTTTGATTTTTTTTAAACTCTAGTTCAGCGCCTCAGCTCGAGATGAGCTCTAGGTGCTTCACAATGGCAACTACATAGCGCTATTCTCTACTTCCGAGCAGACCCACAGCGCTCTAGCCGTATGCGACTTTGAATGAGCGACTGTAGCTTTACACAGCGCGTTCTGAATATCCACCAAAGTGGTTGCAGTGCTGTTGTTTTGTTACATGGCTGGTGCCACGTGAAACTGCTGCCGTCTCGGCGCACGTTCTGTGTACACCATACAACCACGCACCAGTTTACAGCGTCACTATTCGAAGCCACATACGTAGGGTGTATGTGTTTGGCAGAATTACCGGGACGTGCTACGTTACAAACGAACTACGAATGCTGCGAATCTGGGACATACACTTGGCCGAATCGCTGCTTTCAGCTCCACAACAGACGGCAACACCAGGTCCACATGTAGGCTGGTGTGATGGCGTCAGATTAATTGAAAAGATTAGCTGTGACAAGGAAAAATGGACAGCTAGCTCTCTGGCAGTGTGTGCGAAACTCAACAAAGAAGGCCAGCCTCGACGACAGCTGAACCTGTCATTCGGGTTTTCACCTGAAGCTAATTCAAAAAGCAATAGGTAACCAGCATTGTATACCTCCTACATGGAAATGTTCCTATGGGATCCATTAGTCTGAGTTGTTTCTCAGTAGCACCGTTAGCAAGGCGTATTCATTTCGATCGTTCCTACGTTATAGGGGCTTTACTGGCAACGAGGTGGTTAGTTAGTTAGACCTTGGATGTTAACGTCCCATCAACCGCACAGGTCACCTCAAGGCGAATAATGCTGCTTTCAATGAGACTGTCTGCTGGTCAACATGTTTTTGAAGAAAGAGAGAGGGGGGGGGGGGGGGGGGGGGGGGGGGGGAGGGGGGGAGAGAGAGAGAGGGGAGAGAGAGAGAGAGAGAGAGAGAGAGAGAGAGAGAGAGAGACAGACAGACAGACAGACAGACAGACAGACAAGACAGACAGACAGACAGACAGACAGACAGAGACACAGAGACAGAGAGAGAAGAGATGAGAAGTAGAAGAGAAAAACAACACCCCCCACCCCACCCACCCACCCCACCCAAAAAATCACAAACACACTGATGTACCAGTCTAATAGTGCACTTTTCACAGAAAAGAGCTGAAGTGTCATATAATAGTGCACGTTTCACAGAAAAGAGCTAAAGTGTCATCCTAAACTTTCGTCTTTGATCAATCGATTTCTGGTCCTGTTGGACAGAAATCGACGTCTGGAAATCGTCAAAACAAGACAATGAGTGCTGCCACTTTGTGCCCAGCAGTCTGCAGCAGTATCAGTGACGTCACGAAAAAAGCCGGCATGCGCGGCAAAAGAATCAAATACGTCACGAGCCAGCCTTTTTCTGCTCTTCATTGGTAAAGATCCCACCAACCTCCACGGCTGCTTTATGAAGAGGGAGGAGGACAAAAAAAGGACGGAGACGGAATTTTCACGACGTGACAAACTCCATCACAGAACTCCCCAAAGTTGGAGTGCAACTGCCGGGGCGGGTCTCTAGCCAGCTTGTTGAGGATACAGCTAAGTGTTTGTTCCGTTACGAGAACTGTCTATGTCAGGACAGCTATCAGCCAAACAAATCATCATGACGTGACGAACTCCATTACTGAAATCCCCAAAGTCCGAGCGCAGCTGCCAGAGCGAAGGGTAACACTGCACTTTGTGTGCATGACAGCAAGCAAAGGTGTGGGGAAACCGCTGCACACGCTACCTTCTCACTCAATAATAGATTGACCTAGGGGGCGTGGCTGGGGAACGCTAACAAGCAAGCAAAGAAAGCGACCCCAACTCCCCACAGGAAAACTCTCATTTCGGACAATAGCGCACACAATTTTAAAAATATATATTATTTTTCAGCATATCAATACGCACGCACGAACGCACACACACACCACACACACACACACACACACACACACACAACACACACACACACACACACACAAACATCACATGAAAAGAAAGGACGAGAAGGCAAGTTAAAAGGGGCAAGACACCCGGGAAGATGAAACAGAAGACACAAAGCCTTTGGCCGGAAGTGCTCTCCTAAATCTGACTAATTACCTTCCTTGGGGGCGAGAGAATCGGCTGCAGCCGCAGCAGCGGTGTATGGTCTATATTGGCGGTGTATGGTCTATATTGAAGGTGTATGGTATATACTGGCGGTGTATGGTCTATATTGGCGGTGTATGGTATATACTAGCGGTGTATGGTTATATTGGCTGTGTATGGTCTATATTGGCGGTGTATGGTATATACTGGCGGTGTATGGTTATATTGGCTGTGTATGGTCTATAGTGGCGGTGTAGGGTCTATATTGGCGGTGTAGGGTCTATAGTGGCGGTGTAGGGTCTATACTGGCCGTGTGGATTATCGCCATCTATTATCGCCAGGGCGGAACGGCAGCAGGATCAATTGTAACTCGTGCATCAGTTCAGTCTGGTCGCGAACAGATGCTGATCACAGATTACACTGAGCTGCTATTGAGGGGTTCTTTTGATCGGAGGGCATTGGCTGGCGTGTGTGTGTGTGTGTGTGTGTGTGTGTGTGTGTGTGTGTGTGTGTGTGTGTGTGTGTGTGTGTGTGTGTGTGTGTGTGTGTGTGTGTGTGTGTGTGTGTGTGTGTGTGTGTGTGTGTGTGTGTGTGTGTGTGTGTGTGTGTGTGTGTGTGTGTGTGTGTGGTGTGTGTGTGTGTGTGTGTCTCTCTCTCTCTCTCTCTCTCTCTCTCTCTCTCTCTCTCCCGCTCTCTCTCCCGCTCTCTCTCTCTATTTGTTGTCTATGAATGTCTTGATTACTAGTAGTACTGTAGCAACGGCAGATAAGTGATTCGGCCTTTATGCTAATATCTTCACCGTTGAGAAATAAATTTGAATCTCTCTCTCTCTCTCTCTCTCTCTCTCTCTCTCTCTCTCTCTCTCTCTCT
>JABMCL010002907.1:240000-280000 GCA_018857735.1 Alviniconcha marisindica | reverse complement strand
TGCTGCCGTTTGCAGACGCCAACAATCTGATTTGTCCAGGAAGTTCTTACGGGCTCTGTTCAAACTGCGAGAGCCCGCGGCTGTTTGCCGTGTCAACATAATCTCTTGGCTGTCTCCCGATTCAGGGATTGGCTGCTGGAGCGGCACTCGGCGAATAAAGCTGGACTGGAATCGTCGCGCGAATACGCTAAAAAGAGATTACAGCTTTCATTTTTCTGAGAACAAACAGGCAGAGTAAACAACTGCTGAAGTGTGGGCAGAATGACAGAAGTAACCTAACGATTCAATCACTACAACTGGACACTTCAACAACAAAATCAATTCCATAACCGAAAACAGTAGGAAGAAGAAAAGAAAAAAACAAGAGCTGTCTGGTTTACTGGTACTGTTCACGCAGTAAACATACAATCGCCTTGTGCTAAGGTACTGCTCACGCAGTAAACATGCTATCGTCCTGTGCCGAAGTACTGTTCACGCAGTAAACACGCTATCGTCCTGTGCTAAGGTACTGTTCACGCAGTAAACACGCTATCGTCCTGTGCTGAGGTACTGTTCACGCAGTAAACACGCTATCGTCCTGTGCTAAGGTACTGTTCACGCAGTAAACACACTATCGTCCTGTGCTAAGGTACTGTTCAAGCAGTAAACATACTATCGTCCTGTGTTGAGGTACTGTTCACGCAGTAAACATACTAATCGTCCTTGTGCCTGTAGGTACTGTTCACGCAGTAAACACGCTATCGTCCTGTGCTAAGGTACTGTTCACGCAGTAAACACGCTATCGTCCTGTGCTAAGGTACTGTTCACGCAGTAAACACACTATCGTCCTGTGCTGAGGTACTGTTCACGCAGTAAACACACTATCGTCCTGTGCTGAGGTACTGTTCACGCAGTAAACACACTATCGTCCTGTGCTGAGGTACTGTTCACGCAGTAAACACACTATCGTCCTGTGCTGAGGTACTGTTCACGCAGTAAACACGCTATCGTCCTGTGCTGAGGTACTGTTCACGCAGTAAACACGCTATCGTCCTGTGCTAAGGTACTGTTCAGCAGTAAACACGCTATCGTCCTGTGCTAAGGTACTGTTCAGGCAGTAAACACGCTATCGTCCTGTGCTGAGGTACTGTTCCCGCAGTAAACACTATCGTCCTGTGTGAGGTACTGTTCCGCAGTAAACACGCTATCGTCCTGTGCTGAGGTACTGTTCACGCAGTAAACACCATCGTCCTGTGCTGAGGTACTGTTCACGCAGTAAACACACTATCGTCCTGTGCTGAGGTACTGTTCACGCAGTAAACAACCATCGCTCCTGTGCTAGGTACTGTTCACGCAGTAAACACACTAGACCTGTGCTGATCACGTATGCGGAAATAGCGCACGCCTAATATAACCATTACAACTAACAACTTGTTGCTTAATTGTTACGATTTCGAGCGCTAATTAACTCCCTGTGCGTTAACAATTGTCATGTGTTAATTAGCGTCCATTTCGAAGCAGCTAATTACAACACCCTTGTGTGTACTGCTATGTTACGATCGACGCTAATTACATCCCTAGGCGAAATTACAAAAGAAGCTGAACCTCGTGTTCAGCCGTTGTTCATCGAGCTTTAATTACACCCACAAATTATGAGAACGAAGGACCCCCTTTCGTGCCTTGTTCATCGGGCTTTAATTACCCCACAAAATTATGAACGAACCCTTTCGGCCTTGTTCATCCGGGCTTTAATTACACCCACAAAATTATGAGAACGAAGGACCTCCTTTCGTGCCTTGTTCATCGGGCTTTAATTACACCCACAAAATTATGAGAACGAAGGACCTCCTTTCGTGCCTTGTTCACCGGGCTTTAATTACACCCACAAAATTATGAGAACGAAGGACCTCCTTTCGTGCCTTGTTCATCGGGCTTTAATTACACCCACAAAATTATGAGAACGAAGGACCTCCTTTCGTGCCTTGTTCATCGGGCTTTAATTACACCCACAAAATTATGAGAACGAAGGACCTCCTTTCGTGCCTTGTTCATCGGGCTTTAATTACACCCACAAAATTATGAGAACGAAGGACCTCCTTTCGTGCCTTGTTCATCGGGCTTTAATTACACCCACAAAATTATGAGAACGAAGGACCTCCTTTCGTGCCTTGTTCACCGGGCTTTAATTACACCCACAAAATTATGAGAACGAAGGACCTCCTTTCGTGCCTTGTTCACCGGGCTTTAATTACACCCACAAAATTATGAGAACGAAGGACCTCCTTTCGTACGTTGTTCACCGGGTTTTAATTATGTGGAACCCGAGTACAATTGGCTTAGGATCATTACGGGAAATAGCTATTCGGTTATACTTTCATACACGCACACTCACCACTTGGACTGTGGCTGGCCCTCATGCAACCGGCATGGTTGGCAGCGTTACGTATCATGTTGGTGACACGTTTACTGTAATCGTTGTTCGAATTGTTGTGATTATTAAAACAGTGCAGTGACTGTGTATGGAGTAAGATGAGGCTTTTGCTTTTGATGCGACGGTGCAGACCAAAGACAGTATTAACACTGTTTTGTTTTCGTGCGTGCGTGCGTGCGTGCGTGCGTGCGCGCGTGCGTGCGTGTGCGGCGTGTGTGTGTGTGGTGTGTGTGTGTGTGTGTGTGTGTGTGTGTGTGTGCTGTAGTATTTTTTCTTGTTTGATATCAAATTACTTTTGGACCAATACAAAATCAACAACAACAAAATTAAAAACATGCTTCCACTGATATCACAACCAGAGATATAAATGTACCTGTATCTTACTCTCGAACACGTGCATCTGAAATTGGATTTGCCTTGGATAAAGTAGGCAAAGAGTGGGTGGGTGGGTGGAGAGGTCACCGTCCACAAGTGATTATTAACAGGCGCAGGCGTCTGTATCTCGTGCTTCATGTGACAATAATCACATTATAACTCTTTCCCGCTTTCCTTTTTTCCTCCATGATTTTTATCACCAGCTATTCGTTGAATGGAGTGAGTGAGTTAATTACTGCTTGGGTTCTTCAGCGAGACGTTAAAATAAAATCCAAACAATTAACTAACTCCTCCTTTCTTCCAAGTGTTGATAAACAAAATCATGTCCAAGTCCATGTACCTGTGGTTACACAGAGTTGTCCGTGACCTTTTCCTCGGATATGGAATGCACCATCATGGGGAGTAACTGAAACAGGACACGACAATTATCTCCCGTCGCAATAGCTGGGAAGACAAACCACTAGCAAACTCACTGCTGCTGCCAGCCTGTCGACCAAAGGCTGTGCATTAGCATATGTTTGTTTGGGTGCTAAGGGGCCGTGCTATATGAAATATTCAAGCCAGCCGGGACATACCAACAACAGGCACGTTATCATTGGCGGGAGCAGCCACAAGTATCATTTTTGTGGCGACAAAACACGTCTTTTGTCGCGACAAACGTATGCTTGCCGAGACAAAACTTTTGTCGCGACAAAATTGTTTGTCGCGACAAGCATACTTTCGTCGCGACAAAAGACGTTTTTTGTCGCGACAAAAATGATACTTGTGGCAGCTCCCGCCAATGATAGCACGTAACTGTCACGACTCGCAAGCGACAGAACAACAACAACGACAACGAGAATACGGAAGTCAGTGCTGTAGTTCCAAGGGAGCACCGCCAAGAGGCATCGTAACACACAGTTTGAATGCATCCATAATTGTTTGAATTTTGTGCGTAATAATCTACTTGTCCGTTTAGAAAGCAGTGGCAAACACACCCAAAACGCACACATGTCCCCTGTGGTTGAACTGCAAAAATAAAATGAAGTTGAATGAACCAGAAAGGCACACATTAGAAGTGCAGAATTCCGGCGGTTGATGAAGCAGGTAAAGCTATACTCTATACCTCTAAAGCTATACTCTGTACTCTATAGCTATACTCTGGCCTATATCCTGCGTTAAAAGTGGAAGTACTTAACAGTTTGACGTACTAAAGGGGGATGGAAGGGGGGGAGGGGCTAAATTACTGCCTCCGTGTTACCCCGCAGCCGGTAGGGAGAGGGAGGAGGTGTGTTTCAAACACAAAACACCGAGAAGCACGGTGTGTCAGGACTGGCTTCGCTCAACAACAAACAGCAACAGTAAAACAAAACCGGATCCGAAATCACCGCCCCCAGCCACCCGCCCCTCCTTCCTCTTCCCCACGCCCACCTCCCGCCAAATCGACTTTAAGTCCGAGGGCTCAACATTGAGCTAAAAAAGGAATCAATGTGATTCCGTTTTCTGCAACAAGAAGAGCTTTCAGGAAACATTCGATACCCCCCCCTCCTGTCTGTCTGTCTGTCTGTCTGTCTGTCTGTCTGTCTCTCTCTCTCTCTGTCTCTCTCTCTCTCTCTCTCTCTCTCTCTCTCTCTCTCTCTCTCTCTCTCTCTCTCTCACCTCCCCGGCTATCTCTGTTATTCTCACCTTCATCTACCCTCTCTCCTGTACTCTCTCTGTCCTCCCCACACCCCCCACCCCACCCCACCCACCCCCCATCCCATCTCTCTCCCTTCCATCCACCTCTTCCTCCTCTGTCTCCTTTCTCTCCTCCCTTCTCAGCCTCCCCCCCCTACTCTCTGTCTCTCTCCTTCTTTTCACCCTGTCAACTGTCATGGTTGACTAGGCTTCCAATTATCTATCTCTCCTCTCTCTTCCTTTCCTCTCCCTCTCCGTCTCTCTGCTTCTGTCTCTCTCTGTCTCTGTCTGTCTCCCTCCCTCTCCTTCCCTCCTCTCCCCTCTCCGTCTCTCTGCCTCTCTCCTCCTCTGTCTCTCTCTTCTGTCTCCTGTCTCTGTCTGTCTCCTCTCTCTCTCTCTCTCTCTTCCTTTTCACCCTGATCAACTGTCTCTCTAGCGTTACAATTCTCTCTCCTTCTCTTCTCTTTCTCCCCTCTGTCTCTCTGCTTCTCTCTCTCTCTCTCTCTCTCTCTCTCTCTCTCTCTCTCTCTCTCTCTCTCTCTCTCCTCTCCCCCTTTCCTCTCCTCTCCGTCTCTCTGCCTTCTGTCTCTCTCTGTCTCTGTCTCTTTGTCTCTCTGTCTCTCTGTCTCTCTCTCTCTCTCTCTCTCTCTCTCTCTCTCTCTCTCTCTCTCTCTCTCTCTCTCTCTCTCTCCTCTCCCCCTTTCCTCTCCCTCTCCGTCTCCTGCTCTGTCTCTCTCGTCTCTGTCTCTTTGTCTCTCTGTCTCTGTCTGTCTCTCTCTCTCTCTCCCTTTCTCTCTCCTCTCTCTTCCTTTCCTCTCCCTCTCCGTGTCTCTGCCTCTGTCTCTCTCTGTCTCTGTCTCTTTGTCTCTCTGTCTCTGTCTGTCTCTCTCCCTTTCTCTCTCCTCCCCCTTCTTCCTCTTCTCTCTCCCTCTCCTGTCTCTCTCTGCTTCTGTCTCTCTCCTTCTCTGTCTCTTTTCTCTCTGTCTCTTCTCTGTCTCGTCTCTCTCTCTCTCTCTCTCCTCTCCCCCTTTCCTCTCCCTCTCCGTCTCTCTGCCTCTGTCTCTCTCTGTCTCTGTCTCTTTGTCTCTCTGTCTCTGTCTGTCTCTCTCTCTCTCCTTCTCTCTCTCTCCTTTCCTCTCCCTCTCCGTCTCTCTGCTTCTGTCTCTCTCTGTCTCTGTCTCTTTGTCTCTCTGTCTCTGTCTTCTCTCTCTCTCCTTTCTCTCTCTCTCCCTCTCTCTCTCTCTCTCCTCTCCCCCTTTCCTCTCCCTCGCTCTCCTCTCTCATCCCCATTTTCTCTCTCTCCCTCCCACCCTCTTCTTTCTCCTCTTCTCTCTTCCCCATTCTTTGCTTTCTGGAGGCCGTAAGAATCCGCGAGAGATGGGGGAGTTTGGGGGTGGGGGTGGAGAAGGATCATATATTCTGCTAGCAGACAGCGAAGATTCGACAAAATTAACCAGAAAGTCCCCGAAATAGGCCGAACCAAACCCTTGCAGACCATCAGAGGTCTCCCAGATGTAGACCTCCGCGACGAAGCCCTAAAAAGAACGCACCACTGGCATTTTTTACAGTGTAAGAGGAGAGAAGGAACTGAGGGGTGGGGATGTGGAGGGATGAGGGGGGGGGGAGAGACAGCAAAGCGTGATCGATGCAAATAACGTTACTGTCACTGGGAATCGCCAGATGAGCCGAGTCGGCAAGTCCACAGCATGCACCACCCAGTTCCTGCCGATCGTTACAGCTGCACGCTATTAACGGTAAACCTCGGTAAGAAGAATTTTTTGGCTGTGCGGATTAACCCGACTGCAGCGCGCCAGTACACTCGGCTGTTTCCGTGTAAAAGGAGGGGGGGGGGGGGGGGGGCTGCAAAGCGTGATCCCACATTGCCGAAAGAAAATTTCCTTTCAGCAGCGGCGGACATTGCTGAAAGCGATATCACATAATATTGCATAATCCGTAAGCAGTGGCAGACATTGCCGAAAGCAATATTCCGTAAGCAATGGCGGACATTACCGAAAGCAATATTCCGTAAGCAGTGGCGGACATTACCGAAAGCAATATTCTGTAAGCAGTGGCGGACATCCGTAAACAGTGGCGGATATCCGTAAGCAGTGGCGGACATTACCGAAAGCAATATTCCGTAAGCGGTGGCCGACATCATCGAAACAACGTTCTGTAAGTAGGGGCGGATAATTTATATATACACGTATACATACATAACAATTACGTACACATTCCAAAATGGCAGTCCCTTCGACATTGCCCTTGAGAGAGAGAGAGCACATGAAGCAAGATTAACCATTCCGTTTAACTTTCAAAATTAGATTTTGGGGGGAAGGGGCGGGGTGGAGACAGACAGACAGACAGAGGACAGAGACAGAGAGAAGGAAACTGAAGGCAAACGAAACCGCGTTTCTGATGATTTATTTTTTCTTTTTTTTCTTTTAGAGAGAGAGAGAGAGGAGAGAGAGAGAGAGAGAGAGAGAGAGAGATTATGGAAAATACGCAGGGGACTTAGGCCAACAGCAGCAACAACAAACAAACAAAAACAAAAAACATGTTTGTTTTTTTAAACATGATAAACAAAACAAAAACAAAAAAACGACAAAGAGCAAAGGGATTAGACAGACGAACAGGCGAGGAGACAGAAAAGTGGAATCAAATGACAGCCCTGAAATTCCAGACAGAGTGAAGACCTATCCCCGGCCGCCCCTGGGGGCCCTAGACGACAGGGGATTGGTTTGAATCACAGGAGCTCACAGGTCATTACTTTGAATCACGGGAGCTCACAGCTGACTGGTTCGAATCATAGTAGTTCACACACAGCTGTTTGACGTCAACGTATATTTAAAAAAATAACAATAAGTAAAAAGGTGAAATGATGTCTGCATTCGAGATTTCGATTCTTTAACTGGTGTGTGTGTGTGTGTAGTAAATAGCTCACACAACTTTTGTCAAACATTACCACGAAAAGAGAGAGAGAGAGAGAGAGAGAGAGAGAGAGAGAGAGAGAGAGAGAGAGAGAGAGAGAGAGAGAGAGAGAGAAGAGACAGAGACAGAGACAGAGACAGAGACAGAGAGACAGACAGACAGACAGACACAGACACAGAGAGAGACAGAGACAGACAGAGACAGAGAGGGACAGAGAGGGACAGACAGACAGACAGAGACAGAGACAGACAGAGACAGACACACAGACTGACAGACACACAGATACACAGACTGACTGACTGAGAGTGAGAGAGAGAGAGAGCTTTCGGTTCAGTTCAAGATGGTACTGATGTGCTCCATCCCGTCTCCGACTCCCTATATATATATATATATATATATAGAGATATAGAGAGAGAGAGAGAGAGAGAGAGAGAGAGAGAGAGAGAGAGAGAGAGAGAGAGAGAGAGAGAGAGAGATTTTAATACAATACAGTGTTCTAATGTACTGTACTGTTTTGTGCGTACGATCCCTGTGGCAGAAGGTGTTGTTTTTGTGTTGTTGTTGTTTTTCGTTTTTCTGGCGACACATGAAGGATTATTTACGAGCAACCCAGAAAGACTCTCACTTTGGTACACTCTTGCCTCTGATCCGCTGCAGCGTTTGGATCTGGCAGACAAAAGCCAAGACTGACGCAGGGAGAGGAGAGTTTACGAGCCCAAAATGGTATTCGGCTATATCCGGTATCACTGGAAGGAAAAACGTGTGCATTTTTTCTCTCTATCCACTCATGGAAACTATATTCAACAACTGGTCAGATTGCCACGGAAACGTGCTGACGTCGTGTCAACTTTTCTTCTTCTTTTTTTTTTTTTTTTTTCAGGGGTTAAGCTTTGCTTTAATCATGTCTTTCGTGGCGCGTTTGAAGCGTGTGTTTCAAAAATAAGACTACTTTCAGACTAATGGACATGAAATTGTCATCTGTCATCCTAACATCGACTGAAGTAACAATAATATTTTCCTCCAACCGTCATCTCTCTCTCTCTCTCTCTCTCTCTCTCTCTCTCTCTCTCTCTCTCTCTCTCTCTCTCTCTCTCTCGTTTACACTGGATTCTACAAATTACCCCTGACAGTTCCAAAAGCCCTAGTAAGCGTCTGTTAACGACAAACAGCATCAAACGGCCAGATATAATATTTTCAGAACTATCGTTTCGCAGTTTCAACAATAAATTCATTCATGCTCCAAAACGGCCGGGTTTCCATGGAAACGCTGTGTTTAAAACGGTCGGGATGATACGACTGCACTTATGCTTTGTTGTCTACAAGAAGACAAAAGCTAACACTGCCCATTTTCGGTATGTAAAGAACAGTCAGTACAGAGGGACAAGTCGGTTGCAGTATTAATTTGTGCTATTAGGAAAGCGGCCAATCCCAAGTGCTATGGAAACAGCCTTTTTCACAAAGTTCAAGCCTCACTTCCCACACAAGAAGCATCCGTTCCATCCATTGATATAAAATTTTGCCTGAAGGTCACTCAAAAAGCAGCTGCTGAAATGTGCCAGAAAACAGGCCAGCCTATTTCCGGTGCAGGAACAGAAAAACAGAATATTACGTGGGACTCCAGGATTTCCTTTTCGCTACCGCACTAAAAGACTTCAGAAATATTGATTGATTCTCGTCTTTCACCCTTTTCAGCCTCTTCCCCCCCACCCTTACCCCCGTACCCCGCCTCCGAACCCCGCCACCTTTTCCGGCTTCTCTCCCATATCAAATAATATTTCCGGGCCTATTTTGGGCACGTGCGCGCACACACCACAATCTCTCTCTCTCTCTCTCTCTCTCTCTCTCTCTCTCTCTCTCTCTCTCTTTCTTTTCTTTTTTTTTTTTTTTTTCTTCTTTTTTTTTTTTTTTCTTCCTTTTTTTCCCCCCCCCCCCCCCAATAACTAACCCCGTTTTGTTTTCGTATTTACAAAAATTGCAGATAGTAAACCATTTTTGCTATGTTACATCTATTTATTCATTTCATTTCAAAGATTTTCAATGATTTTGCTTTCCCGATGTTTATTACATTAATAGTGGGGTATTATATTTTTTTTTTTTATAATTTTTATCCTGTTTTTAAAATTAATCGAGTTTTTAAAAATTTTTATTTTTTATAATTGTTTCTCCATTTTCACTTATTCACAGCTTAGCAAGGACTAGTTGTTAGGCAAGGTTTTAAAAGAACCCTACAATCCGGAAATAAAGTTTTCGAGTTCACTCTCGCCTCTCAAAGTACTTTCACTGATTTTGCGTTCCCGTATGTTTTTTACTATTAATTTTATATTTTATTTGTTTGTTTTTGTTTATCATGTTTTAAAAATTAATCGATTGTTTTTTTTGTTTTTTGTTTTTGTTTTCAATAATTTTTTCTCCATGTTTCATTTTCAGTGTTTTTGCAAAGGGCTAGTTGTTGACAGGCTAAATGAAAACCCAAAAAACCAATCCTTTTGGGAAAAAAAAGTTTTCGAGTTCGGTTCGGTTTATTTCCTTCAATTTTGTTAGTTAAATAGAATTTGTTTCTCTGCTTGTTTTTTCCCCTCTCTCTCTCTCTCTCCTCCTCCCCCTTTCTCCTCTCCTCTGTTTTTTTTTTTTAGTTTTTTTTTGTCGATTGTTTTTGTTGTTGTTGTTTGTTTGTTTTTTGCCCGAGGGCTGGATGAAAAAAAGTACTGTACTTATTCCATCACCCTCGTTAATAAAAAAAAAATCGTTCGTTCGTTCGTTCGTTCTCTCGAGCCTCACTAAAGCTGAAAGTACGGACCCCTTTTGGGTAGACAAGGAGACACATGAAACTTGGCTGCAGTTTTACCAACACGTGTATACACGCGGTGTGACTAAGAATAGAAGCACTCGAAACTGTACACACTTCTTGCCTTACCTCGACAAATGGTCGTGTCACTTGGTACATGAGCGTGGAATTCAGCGTCACAGCTGGTTTCGTGTGACATGTGGCTGCATGCCCTGTTTATAGCTTATGGATAATATGCTGCCTAATGTATAACGGCGATGATCCGGGGCTGGTATGGATCTTGTTCAGTCTATCGTGAAGGCAGCTCAACTATTTCTGAGCGAAAGCTATGCAAGAGGAATAATGGCAACGTTACGCAACGACTAAAGAAGGCAGACGCTTCGACGCTTATCTTAGAGTATGCAGCTGACCCTAAATTAAAATCTAGTCATGATATTGCTGCAAGATGAAGCCTTAACTCGCTTTTAAAAAGAACGTTTTGTAACACTTTTTCCATCCATGGCCTAACTCTCCGTCTTTCCCTCCTGAACACACACAGATACTCACGCAGGCACGCACGCAGGCACGCACACACACTCACACACACACACACACACACACAACACACACACACACACACACACACACACACACACACGAGCGCGCGCGCGACATTCAGATGTTCTCTCTCGCGCGCGCTACTATCCTTGAGTATAAAAGTTTTCGAGTTCGAGTTCTCTCTCTCTCTCTCTCTCTCTCTCTCTCTCTCGTTACAACCAAAACATCCCCCCCCCCCCCCCCCCACCCTCCACGTTCAAACCAAACAAAACAACAAAAAATCATTCGTCAGTGGTTATGCACACCAACACGGGGGACTCGAGGCCATCTGGGCGTAGATCTAATTGGCGCCATTTTGCTCCCAGCACGCGCTCTCCGCATTACCTCCCCTCGATTTCCACACTGTGTGCTTTACCTCCCCTTGAACAGGGCATACCCCTTGCCGTCATTACATCCACTGAGCTCTGGAAAGTTTCATCGTAGCAAGAAAACAGTTGGCAGTTTGCAAGTGCGCCTGCTGCGTGGTTCCTTCCGAAATTACCCGACAACGTAATGAAAGAGTAAAAGTTGTAAAAGAAGAAGAAGAAGACGAAAAAGAAGAAGAAAGAGATTTTAAAAAACAACGGGTTACCCGAGTAACAGTGTCGATTGTAAGTATGCTAGACTGTTTCGAGCCAAAATTTGTTTTTGTTTGCACATCGGTGATATTTCTGAGTATTTATTTCAAAATGAGTAGTTTGCAATATCTCGGTACTGAAAATTGGAGTTCTCAAACCATGTATGACCATAAAATTGTAATCTCTCTCTCTCTCTCTCTCTCTCTCTCTCTCTCTCTCTCTCTCTCTCTCTCTCTCTCTTCTATCTATAAGATAACCGCCAATCCACAGCACTTCAGAACATCGCATTTCTGTTTCTTTGTCTGATTTTGGAACAAGGCGGTAGTGCACATACGAAACCTTCGTTTGATACAAGAACTGTGGTAAGGCACAGCTGTGTGCTGTTAAGGCCCATCTATATCCTGATATGGCACGTCTAGGTCTATATGCTTGTGTGGCACCTTTTTATCTTTACGGTAAAACACGTCTTACACGTATGGCAATGCAAAATAGCAAGGTATGGCAATATCCTTCTTTATGGTACGGCAAGACGTCTACGCATTATGAAGTATGATCTGTGTCCTTATTGTATGGCATGGCACGTCTGCACACAATGGAGTATGATCTGTGTCCTTACGGCATGGCTTGGCACAACGTCTGCACATGATGGAGTATGTGATCTGTGTCCGTATGGCATGGCTTGGCACAACGTCTGCACATAATGGAGTATGTGATCTGTGTCCTTATGGCATGCCATGTTACGACGTCTGCACATAATGGAATATGTGATCTGTGTCCTTATGGCATGGCTTGGCACAACGTCTGCACATAATGGAGTATGTGATCTGTGTCCTTATGGCATGGCTTGGCACAACGTCTGCACATAATGGAGTACGTGATCTGTATCCTTATGGCATGCCATGGCACGACGTCTGCACACAATGCAGTATGATATGTGTCCTTTTGGCAGGACATGGCACAACGTCTGCACACAATGGAATATGATTTGTGTCCTTATGGTTTGATGGGGGGAAAGGGGGGGTTGCACCGTGTGTGTATGTATGGGTATATGGAAGGGGGAGGGGAGAAGGGGGGGGGAGGGGGGGGGGAGGAAGAAAGACAGACAGAGAGACAGAGAGAGACAGAGAAATATAATCATGTAAATTAACGGCCACCACAAGTGCCAGCAATCTAACTAAGCCGAGACACTTACTGCAGTATCTCCGAACGAAGCAAACGGCAAACCCGTGGCCTGTTCAAAGACGTCATGATTGTGGATTCGGTGCACGCCGATCGTCCAACGAAGGGGGACAACCCGATAGGTTTATGCATTACCGTGACAGAGCACCAGAAGACATCAAGGGGACGTAATCCCAGACGCCGGCTCGCGTTACAAAAAAGCAATTTGGGCCAAAATGAGCTGTCTCCTCGCCAGGCCGCTTCATCGGTCACGCTAATTAGCCCTTGTCTGCCCATTGTAAACACCGCCGGCACGCACCATTTACACGGAAACACACGAGTCTTCTGCGGGGACAATGACGGAGGGAATAGCATGAACACGTAGGTGAAAGGTTTAGTGCATGCGTGCTGGGGTCCGATAAACAGGTGCTAACTACTACTGGTCAGTGAGAGAATGAAGTGTTGCCGAGAGCAGAGAACACAAGTGAGAGGTCGTTCAAAACTGGATTTGCTGACTTGTAGCAATATCTAAATTGTTCTTTCGATCTAATTGTGCGTGTGTGTATGCGTGCGTGCGTGCGTGCGTGTGTGAGGGAGTGAGAGATACACATAGACAGAGAGAGAGAGAAAAATGAAAGGTAATCAAGGAGGGGGAGGTGGGGGGCAGGGGAGTAGTTATGCTTGGATTTTAACGTTCTGCAACCGCATAGGGTCAGTTCAGGACAAAAACAAAACAAGAAACAAAAAACGTCGAAAATCAATACATATCTACACGTCTTCTGGTGTAAATAATGCAACACAAACACACACACACACACACACACACACACACACACACACACACACACACACACACACAACCACCAACCACTCCCTCTCTCTCTCTCTCTCTCACACACACACACACACACACACACACACACACACACACACACACACACACACACACACACACACACACACACACACACACACACACACAACGTGCGAAAGCACTGTTACAGCTTTACAACAGTTTTTGATTACACACTTTACATGATGCACGACGGCCAACCGTGCAGTGGGCTACACCATATAGCAGTGTACAATTTCTTCATACAATTCGTTCAGCACAGCACAGCACAGTTAAAAGGGTGGAGACCGTGTCTCACTCCCGATCAGTTTACTTCAGGCGACATTCTAATTTCTATTCTCCTCGAACAAAAAAGAATTAAAAATGTAAAAATAATGACGCTATTTATCTGCGCATCTTTCAAATGAGCGCAAGACTCTTACATTCAAAATACACGTAAATTAGTCTAAACTATTCTCTCTCTCTCTCTCTCTCTCTCTCTCTCTCTCTCTCTCTCTCTCTCTCTCCATTCCACGAAATTAGAACCAACACACAAGGGAGTTAATAAAATAATAAAATCCAGTATTTCTCAGAAGTCACGCTGTTCTCTAGTCCTGAGTTTTAAAGAACTAAATTCAAATCTCCACAAAGTCTGAAATGGCACTCACGGATTTCAAGGACACGGTCATCCTTCCTGTTAAAACCAGCCCTTGTTCTCTCCACTCTTCTCCGACGCTCTACGTCTGCCGTGCAGCTTCGGTCCTGCGCTGTGCCGCTGACTAAATGGACACAGTGTCCTCCAGGTCAGCCCACGTCCTCTGCCGGCAGTAGTGTCAGGTGTGTCCAGGAGACAAACTGGACAATGAGTCCTCCTCACGTTCCCCTCCCCTGCTACCCACTGCGGTGCCAGACGTTGTCAGGGGAAACAAAGTCTGGTGCTAAGCAGCCGGGGTACGTGTGAAGGCCGGTGTCACTGGTGCCAATGCAATCTGTGTTAAAACCGTCCTCATTGAAATATCACTGGCCTCGTCGAAACTGTCCGCGTTAAAACTGCCCTGAACTCCAAGACATTACTGGCCTCGTCAAAGTTGTCCTACACTCGCTCCAAAATATTGCCAGCCATGATCAAAGCTGTACACGTCAGAAGTGCCCTATAATCCAAAACACTACTGGCCCCGTCCATGCTGTCCACGAGAAAACTGCCCTGTGCACACTCCAAAACATTGTTGGCCTCGTCAACAGTACGGCCCTCCACGCTACAACAGTACCAGCTTCGTCAATTCTGCCCTACACTCCACAACTGGTCTCGTTAACAGCTGTGCCCTCCACTCCAAACCATTACTGGCTTCGTTAACAGCTGTGCCCTCCACTCCAAACCATTACTGGCTTCGTTAACAGCTGTGCCCTCCACTCCAAACCATTACTGGCTTCGTTAACATTTGTGCCCTCGGCTCAAAAACATTACCGGCCTCGTCAAAACTGCCCTCCGCTCCACAGCACTGGAGGCTTCGTCAAAACTGCCCTCCGCTCCACAGCACTGGAGGCTTTGTCGAAACTGCCCTCCGCTCCACAGCACTGGAGGCTTTGTCAAAACTGCTTTCCGCTCCACAGCACTGGAGGCTTCGTCAAAACTGCCCTCCGCTCCACAGCACGGGAGGCTTTGTCAAAACTGCCCTCCACTCCACAACATTGCAGGCTTTGTCAAAACTGCCCCACACTCCACAACGTTTCTGGCCTCGTCAACAGCTGTGCCCTCCACTCCAAACTATTACTGGCATCATCAAAATTGCCTTTGCCCTCCACAACGCTTCTGGCCTCGTCAAAACTGCCCTACATTCCGCAAAATTGCCGGCCTGGCCAAAACTGCCCTCCACTCCACGACATTAACCGGCCTCGTCAAAACTGCCCTCCGCTTCAAAAGCAAAACACCCTCCGGCGTCGGCGTCTTCTTCAGTGCGAGCAGCACACGCGCTCAGCGATCAAAGCTCGTGGACTGTCAGCGGCATCAGCAGCAAAGACCATCATCCCGTAGCTGCCAGAAACCACTGGCTTCTGCTGCCCCACCCCCACCACCCCGCGGTCCCCTGCTCAATTGATGCATTGTGACCCTAGGGGGGAGGGGAAAGGGGGCAGGAGGGGAAGGGATGGGCGAGGTCAGGGGCATGTTTTATTATTCATGAGCAAAATAGGTTCCCTTCCGATTGCGCCCCGTCTATCGGCACTCTCGTTGATGCGACTGGGACCAGTGCCTCGGAATCACAGGCGCCTGCAGTAGATAATAATTACGTGTCCTATCGTCACTCTTCCCTTAAAGCAGACGGTGCTGGCACATCGGTCCAAAGTAAATAAAGTACCTTTTTTTCAAGGCCCAAAGTCATCCGTGAAAGTACATGTCAGGACGAAACACTAGGATTTACCAAAGCACAAGTAAAACGTTCGACTCGATGTTCGAAGAAGATTGGGAAAAATGAAAGTGAATTGACCGAGAAGGCAGAATTCCTATCAGCACCAAGAAGGCAGAACTCCTATCAGAACCGACAAGGCAAAACTATCAACACAGAAAAGGCAGAACTCCTATCAGCACCGACAAGGCAGAACTCCTATCAGAATCGAGAAGGCAGAATTCATATCAGCACCGAGAAGGCAGAACTCCTATCAGCACCGACAAGGCAGAACTCCTATCAGAATCGAGAAGGCAGAACTCCTATCAGTACGGAGAAAGCAGATTCCTATCACCACCGACAAGGCAGAACTCCTGTCAGAATCGAGAAGGCAGAATTCCTATCAGTACGGAGAAAGCAGAACTCCTATCAGCACCGACAAGGCAGAATTCCCATCAGAATCGAGAAGGCAGAATTCCTATCAGCACCGAGAGGGCAGAATTCCTATCAGCACCGAGAAGCAGAATTCCTATCAGCACCGAGAAAGCAGAATTTTTCCTATGAGAATCGAGAAGGCAGAACTCCTATCAGCACCCAGAATCAGAACTCCTATCAGAATCGAGAAGGCAGAACTCCTATCAGCACCAAGAAGGCAGAACTCCTATTAGCACCGAGAAGGCAGAATTCCTATCAGCACCGAGAGGGCAGAATTCCTATCAGCACCGAGAGGGCAGAATTCCTATCAGCACCGAGAAGGCAGAATTCCTATCAGCACCGAGAAAGCAGAATTCCTATCAGAATCGAGAAGGCAGAACTCCTATTAGCACCCAGAAGGCAGAACTCCTATCAGAATCGAGAAGGCAGAACTCCTATCAGCACCGAGAAGGCACAATTCCTATCAGCACCGAGAAGGCACAATTCCTATCAGCACCGAGGAGGCAGATTTCCTATCAGAATCGAGAAGGCAAAATTCCTATCAGCACCGAGAAGGCAAAATTCCTATCAGCACCGAGAAGGCAAAATTCCTATCAGCACAGAGAAGGCACAATTCCTATCAGCACCGAGAAGGCAGATTTTCTATCTTCAGGCGAAGCAAGCAAAGCTGTATTCTGGACTAGTCCCAGGTCAACAGAGAGAACCTTTCACAGCTCTAGATCCTCAGCAAAGCGGACCATAATTTCTGCGTCCCGGGCGTGGTACCCAACCGTGCAATGAGAGCGAGTGGCACCACCAGCAACGAGCCCCTGCTTTAAGTAAAAAACACAGTGGCACTCCCCAGTCGCCTGTGATCAGATTCCAGCATTTTGGACCTAACCTTTCCAGATCTGTGGTGCTGCGTTACAAATGACAGTGACATAGAACACGGCCTTAATCACTCAGCTGGCTCCCACTACTTTTACACAATGCTTGCTTGCTCTCTCTCTCTCTCTCTCTCTCTCTCTCTCTCTCTCTCTCTCTCTCTCTCTCTCTCTCTCTCTCTCATGCCTATATGTATATAAATGATGCCTGTAATTTTATATTTATTCATCAGTAGCTTAGCAAGGACTAGTTGTTAGACAGGTTTTTGACTAAACCTAAATTACAAACCTTGTGAAATAAAGTTTTCGAGTTTGAGTTCTCTGTCTGTCTGTCTGTCTGTCTGTCTGTCTGTCTGTCTGTCTGTCTGTCTGTCTGTCTGTCTGTCTGTCTCTCTCTCTCTCTCTCTCTCTCTCTCTCTCTCTCTCTCTCTCTCTCTCTCTCTCTCTCTCATGCCTATATGTATTTAAATGATGCCAGTAATTTTATATTTATTCATCAGTAGCTTAGCAAGGACTAGTTGTTAGACAGGTTTTTGACTAAACCTAAATTACAATCTTGTGAAATAAAGTTTTCGAGTTCGAGTTCTCTCTCTCTCTCTCTCTCTCTCTCTCTCTCTCTCTCTCTCTCTCTCTCTCTCTCTCTCTCACACACACACACACACACACACACACACACACACACACACACACACACACACACACACACACCGGCGCGCGCGCACGCACGCCCACACACACACACACACACAACACACGCACACACACACACACACACACACAGAAGCGGGATAGTTATCTCGCTTAACTTTTGCCAAGCATCACTTAAGTCCCTTGGCTGATTTTACTTCCGGTGGGTACTTTCGTCACAATTGAAGGCGGTGACAGTGAATTCGCGAAGTCTACAATGCCTACTCTTAAGGGCATTTTTAAAAGCCCGTAGGCAGAGTGTGTCGGGCAACAAGCAAGAACTTGTTGCTCGTGCTATAGGATGCCAAAAAACTCATTTTTTCTTTCTTTCTACGCCCTCGCGACCTTCTGATCAGCTCTGAAACGATGCAAAGACACTTTTTTTTTCTCATCCTCCATCACCTTTCCCCTGAAGTTCTTGCAAACGCAACAGTAATGGCATTTGTACTGCGTCGCAATTCTAGGTTCAACTTCCATTGTTATAAACAGTGTGAAGTACACACTGGTTCGCTCTTTCCCAATGAAGATCAGGAAACAAAAAAGTTGGATCGTGACGTACATGATACTTTTACCACACAAGTCGGCCTTGTGTGTTCATGACGCTAGAAATACCGACTGCTGGACGCTCAAATGGCAGCACTCACGGTCGTATTTCACGGTCGCACACACGGTCGTCCCTAATAAGCCTTACGGTTTCTGTGGACGTTAAGCACCATGTTTACTTACTTTGTATTTCGGCAACTTTCAAACATCAGTAATTTTGTTAACAAGGGGTGGGGGGCAGAAATTGAGTGGAAAGCTACTGTATGTCTTGTTTTTTCGTCCCGCCATTCCTGTCGCTTCTTGGTTTCGCTTACCCTTTAACCCCTTCACTGCCCCAGCCTGTAAATTCTTCGCGTTGAAACAGTGAAAGTTGCACGGACGCGCCTCCAAACAGTACATTTCCCAGTCCTTTAACACATCTATTTTCAATGCTGTGTGTTTTGATGAAAATACTTGTAATGCCAGTGCAAAAAAAAAAAAAAAAAAAGATGACCAAAAAGCTGAAAGGTTTTTAGATTTCGCACTTTTATTGGTCGTTTTCAAATGGCATCATGGCAGTGAAGGGGTTAACTTGGCTTCTTCTGAAGCACTCACGCGGAGCTATGACAGGATCCATTATGTTTCTACTGCTTTGTGTTTTAACCAATGACACACGTTATGCTTCAGCCCCCTTTCTGACAGCACTGCAGACGTACAGCTCTCAGTTTTCTGGAACCTTAAGGGGGCGGGGTGGAGGGGGGAGTACTGGGATTGTGGTGCTAATTGCAAAAGGTGCTGTGGAAGAAAGAAAAAAGTGAAAGTTGTGTTGCCGGCTGAACGGAGGGAAATCTGGCTGCCTTGCGGGATTGCAGGAACTGACAACGTGGGAGCCGATTGTCTAGACGTACAGGAGTTTTGTCTGTCCCAAGATAAGCCACACGTTACGCAACGGGGTTTGAATCCCTCGGTTCTTGTGGAAATGTGCTAATACATTGATCAAACAACCAGTTCGCTTCCATTTTATACGCAAACTATGGTGTGTGTGTTTTTAGAATAATTTTTTTAAATGTTTTTAGTTTATTATTATTTTGTTTGTGTTTCTTGTTGTTATTGTTGTCGGTTTGTTTGTTTGGTTGTTGGGTTGTTGTTGTTGTTTTTTTGTTTTTTCGGGGGGTCTGGGGGGTCAAGAAAAAGGTTGCTGTTTTTGTTTTGGTTTGTTTCTAAGGTAGTTGTTTTAAATGTGTTGTTTCTTAAAAGTTGTTTCGTTGTTGTTTTCAGGTTGTGTATTGTTCTTGTTGTCTTTTTTGGTGCTGTTATTTTTGTTGTTGTTTCGTGGGTTTTCTTCTTGTTGGTTGTTGTTGTGGGGTTGTTGTTGTTGTTGTTGTTTTGAGGGGTTGTTTTGTTGTTTTTTTTTTTGTTTTTTTTTTTGGGGGGGGGGACTTGTTTTGAGTCTGTTTTCAAGAGCAAAATCCATCTATTTTTGCACCTGTACAGCGCTGGGCCTTGTCCTGATAGGCCCGCTGCGGCACAGCCCCCTTTCTGACCAGCACACGCAGCACCTGCAGCGCCACCAGAAGTTCATCATCGTCCGACTACGGACTGATCACTGCCGACTACATGCCCACCGGCATCGCCTTGCAGTCTGTTGTCACACACAGCTGACTCTCCTTTGTGAGACAGGCCCACAAACTCCGCAGCACGTGCTGCAGTTCTGCCCCCTGTACAATGAAACACGGACACAGCACTGACCCCGAGGAACCACGCTTGCACAAGGTTCTGCGGCTCCAAACAGGACCTGCTGCACACCGCCAAACGCATTATAGACGTCTGAGGAAAATTCCTTGAACACCAAAGACGCTGACCGGTTCTCCGGGCCGCTCCGTCCACTCTGCAAAAGTCTGGCACGCAGGTTACTTACTCCCAAAGGGAGAAATGCTAACTCGCTGTTCGTTCCCTGCTCCGGGTCGTTGTCATTCCACAACACCGAAATCAAGGAGAGGCTCCGAGCGAGTAGTCTACCGAAATGCACAAACCATTGTTTCCCAGATGTCACCAGAAATGGACCGTGACTGACAATCAACGGACGTGAGAGCTACCAAAACGGGAGAAGCTGTTGGGTCGTACTCAAATGTAATACGTTCGATCCTTTAGAGACTTGGTCCTATTAACCCTTCGTTTTGGGCGGCATGTTTCTTCTGCGCCTCAGCCATTCCTTGCTTATCTGCTGCACGGGAGCTGGCCGAGATCTTCACCCGGACACAATGACCTCTATGGTCGACGAGGCGTCGATAACAGTTATCTGTCTAACTAAAACCCAGTTATCCGTCCAACTAAAACCCAGTTATCTGTCCAACTAAAACCCAGTTATTTGTTGAGCAACATTTTTTTTTTTTTTTAAATCTATCCAACTAAAACCCCTTTATCTGTCCAAGTGGTTATCTGTCCTATAAAAAAAACTTTATCTGTCCAACTAAAAGCCAGTTATCTGTCCAAGTAAAACCTCGTTTTCTGTCCAACTAAGACCTAATTATCTGTCCAAGTAAAATCCAGTTGTCTATCTAACTAAAACCCAGTTATCTGTCCAAGTAAAAACCAGTTATCTATCTCACTAAAACCAGTCATCTGATCAAGTAAAACCCAATTGTCTGCCCAAGAAAAGAAGAGAAGAAAAAAAAAAAGTTGGTGTTAATAAAAGTTTTGTTATAGCAACCTCTGACTCTTCATTCATGCTTCCAACCTGCTTCCTTCACTCCCCACCCCGCTCCCCTACTCTAAAACCAGTTACCTATCCAAGTTAACACACAATTATCTAACTAAAACCAGTTATCTGCCCGAGTAAAAACCCAGTTATCGGTTTATCCCGCCGATTCCTATCAAAGGAGGGCTGCTCGCTCGATCCTCTCTAGGAAACTCTGAGCGTCATCCAGGCGTCAGGAATATGATACAGCCTGGGTTCAACTCCAAGCGAGAGAAAGTTTCAACACAGCCACCACCGCCACCATCCTATAAGCGTGGGCGCCAGGAGAACAATCAAAATACCACGCCTGCGTTGCAGGGTGCAACATTTTTTGTGCTGCACGGCAGGTCGAATCCCCGGGTGTGCGTCAATAAATCACCTTTGGTTCCAAACTCCTCTCACCACCAGGGACGTTCCTTCGATGCTCTAGACGTAGCCAGGACTGTGGAGTCTTAGCTCTTACCACTACAAAAGTCAACCGAAAACACAGTAGATCAAAATGTTTAAAAATCTGAATCTGAGCGAGGCCTAGATAAGAGAGCTTGTGCAGAATCAACACACTATGGAGTTAATTAGCGCTCGAAAGACGTCACATAAATACAACAACAAAGACCTGAGTCGCCTGCTACAAACCAAACCTGTCATGCGAGTAAATGCAAGGTACATAAACACTACATTAACTCCCTTGAGTGTTGTTTCCAAATTTCCAAAGCCGTTTTTTCGAAATAGGCCTTCACACTCCTCTGAAACAATACATGGGGTATAGAACATGGTCTGACTTACCTTTAAAGCTCGGGTAGCACAAACATGCTAACTTTAAACTCTGTGACTTTAAGAACTACTATACTGACACAGGACACCCAGTTCTTCTTTCCGGACAACGCGCCAGTGTGTTCACCTCAAAAACACAGAGAATCCGATTCTCACAGATGAATCATTCGCACAAAGCCAACGCTGAACTCGTTAAACAATCAAAGCCAGGCTTCCAGAACTCTTCAACTGCGAACAATAACAGCAACATGATGCAGATTTGCCGTTTTTTGAAATGTTACTCTGCGTACATGCATACTTAGAAGTTTTTGTTGTGTCGAACTGGAATATTACAAACCACTCTTCAGACTGACACGAGGAGTCAGATTGGTCACGGAGAGTGCCGGCATCAGTACCGCTGTGTTCGAACCCCAAAGCGTCAGATCAGCGTCAATCGTTGTGGGGTGCCTTTGTACCAAGGGGCGGTCTCGACATCACTGTGTTCAAACCCCACAGCGTCAAATCAGCGTCCATCGGTGTGGGGTGCTTTTGTACCAACGGGGCGGTCTCGCCATCATTGTGTTCAAACCCCACAGCGTCAAATCCGCGTCACACATGAGAGCACAAAGCCACGAACATCACACCGTCGATCGCCTGGATTAGAGAGGCGTAGAAGGAGGAAGCGCTCGACGATCTTCCTTGCAAGTGGGAGAAGGAGCTATCGTCAATCAGAAGAACATTGAAACAGCTTCAAAGGCAGGCAACATTTGGGGAAACGTCTGAGAGACGAGGCTGAGCACTTATGGGATTTTCCGAGCGCATAGATACCATCTTGAAATGAACTGAACTGAACAGAACAGCCTTTGCCAGACACCAACAAACGGGATGGAGGATTTTCCACCGCTTCTGACGCTGAGACGGAGACATCCAACCAACTAAATCTGAGGACGACGCACAACGCAGTCAACCTTACAAGGATTGGTCTCCGCAAGCTGAACTTCGAATGAGGTAAGCATTTTTCTGCTTATTTTCATCGGGAAAAAATGAGATTTCTGCTGTTCGTTTGTGCCTGGCAAGTTCTTGAAAGTCACAATCATTCTGGTGGTAAGCATGCAGCGAAGGGCGTTAGATACGGGTACCCTAACCACCTGCTCCCACAACACCACCACCCACCCCAGTCACACACCCTTCCCAGTCCCTAACAAACCTTAACGGTTTCTGTGATGGGTGATGGACGTTAAGCATTACCGGTAGGTCGGTCGACATTCTCCACATTACCACGACCATGAACAGCAGTAATTTAAATCGAAGAGCAAGGCAAACGGCAAATGTGCCTATAGGGACCATCGAAATGCGTCAGAACCTCAGGTGATGCATCTTACCGGCTGGTCCCTCTGTCTTTCTCCTCGCAGGTAAATCACGTTATAATGACGCTGATTTGCCGCTGCATGGGTCTGTGGAGCCGGTTTGGCCCAGCGGTAAGGGGTCAAGGCTGGTAAACAGAAAGGACCTCAGTTCGAGTCAGCTTCGGGTTTTTTCTTCTTCTTTTTTTCTTTTTTCTTTTTTCTTTTCTTTTTCTCCAAGTGGTGTGTTTTATGGACACTGTCTTAGGTGCGGTTTATGGACATTGTCTTTGTCTTAGTTGTGGTTTATGGACACACACTCTCTCTCTCTCAATCTCCCCCCCCCCCTCCCCCACCTCCCCCCCACCTCCCACCACCCCACCTGCACCAATGAAACATTAAAATAGTTTTCACTGCTGTCAGTCTTATCAGAGTTCAGGGCTGTTGAAGTGGTAGCGTCATGGGCTGTCTTGAAGCGTAGGTTTGTCTGTCGGCGTTTGCACTGAACATGCGGGCACGTCACGTTTGTCCCTAAATGTCAACCGACATCCGAGGACTGAAGAATCACCAGTCTTCTAATTCAGAATCTTCGTTGGAGGGAGCGTGAAGCTCGCTTTCGACCGGATTACCCCCACAACACGGCTTAACTTTAACGAACCAAATCGGCTGCCTGGCTGACGTGGATGCGGCGCCGAATGCGTATAAGAATCTCCTCGACAAGTGGTGCGCAGAAGGCGAATTCCGAGCTTCTTGACGTCAGAGTTCCGCTCGGACAATCTTGCGCATGCGCAGCAGGCGTATTCCGAGTTTAACGATCAGACGACTTCAGGTCCTGATTCAGTGTCAGCGCAAGCCGAACTGCGTAGAAGAATCTCCTCAGACAAGCTCGATGCGCAAAACGAATTCCAGCTTCTAAAGACGTCAGAGTTCGTCGGACAATCCGATGCGCATCGGGCAAATTCCAAAAGCTTCGGATTTTCAAGACTTCAGGTATAAACTTCAGTTCCGAAAAGCCGAACTTCGGATTTTAAACAAGGTCCATAAACTTCCGCAGACGAAGCGTTGGGATGTTACGTGTCATGAACAAAATTCCGCAAACATCGAAAGGTTCGGATGTTACAAGTGTACTATGAACAAAATCCGCAACACGACGTGTTCGGATGTTACAAGTGTCACTATGAACAAAATTCCGCAGCACGAAGCGTTCGGATGTTACAAGTGTCACTGTGAACAAAACACCGCAACACGACGTGTTCGGATGACAAGTGTTAAATGTCACTTGAACAAAATTCCGCAACACAAACGTGTTCGGATGTTACAAGTGTCACTATGAACAAAATTCCGCAAGCACAAACGTTCGGATGTTACAAGTGTCACTGTGAACAAAACACCGCAACTCGACGTGTTCGGATGTTACAAGTGTCACTATGAACAAAATTCCGCAGCACGAAGCGTTCGGATGTTACAAGTGTCACTGTGAACAAAACACCGCAACACGACTGTTCGGATGTTACAAGTGTCACTATGAACAAAATACCGCAACACGACGTGTTCGGATGTTACAAGTGTCACTATGAACAAAATTCCGCAGCACGAAGCGTTCGGATGTTACAAGTGTCACTGTGAACAGAATTCCGCAGCACGAAGCGTTCGGATGTTACAAGTGTCACTGTCAACAAGACTGGGATCGACGAAATGCTAGCTGATCCTGAAGTGACCCGTCGCGGTCGAGAAAACGTTAAACTCCAATTACTAACTGATATATGATCTACCATTTTAAGAGAAAGTTGAACTCCAATTACTAACTATTAATATTATATATTATATGATCAACCCTTTTGACAGAACATTCTTCCACGTATTTGTACGAGCATAAGGATCGGTGAACAATTGTCTGAACAAGAATCCTTACCATAACCATCAGATAACGCATAAAATGATCTCAAGAAACACTTCAACAGAGTAATTACTGTCAGCTCTCGTCGAAAACTAACTTTCGCCAGCACACATAGTACTTAACAGCGTGCCTGCCACTGTAGAACATACGGCATACCAAATGATGCAACGCGTAATTTACATCCGCCAGAACTAGATTTTACCAGCACGAAGAATGTTAACAGTATCATGAACCGACGATCAGATACGACTACTCAGCACGGTTACCTGTAACGCGCATCAAATAGCGAAACGCAACATTTATTTTGGAAAGCTTGATGCCAGTTAGCTCCGACTCGACATTTGTAACGAGTCCAATTCTGTTATTTTGGGGCCTTGCATGGGGCGTTTTATTCTGCGTGTCAGCAATGAACATCCGATCGATCGCACAATGTACTCGTTTTCAATTCGGGTGCTGGAAGAATGGAAGTCTTCTCTTTCTCGCCAATAGCCAAAACTCTGCAGCACGCGATCAGTCGATAACCAAAAGAAATTAATGCAGTACAGGGTTTTTCGAGAGCCGGTTTGGCCTGGCGGTTAAGGCGTTAGGCTGGTAAGCAGAAGGACCTCGGTTTGATACCACTTTGGTTCTCCTTTCTCTTCAAAAATGTTTGTGGTTTGTGGACACTGTCTTGCGACTTTGTCCCTCACAATTAATGAAATATTAAAATGATTCTCATCGCTGCCTATCTTAATGCAGGAGTCATTCTGGTGGTGACAGTGTTGCGATAGGTATATAATCTCCCCCTTCCCCCACCTTCATCCACCCACCCTTCTCCCCGTCCCTAATAAGCCTTTGGCTTCTGTGGACGTTAAGCACCATGTTTACTTTAGACCGAACAAGTCCTCGTTTCAGTTCCAATAACCTGACTGTGACAACGGCCGGCCGGTCGTTCCGTTACAGCTAACCTTTGACCTAGCTTCCCGGATTTCCCGTGCCTTGTCTCTTGTCAAGTGGTGGCCTCGTTCGGACTTCCCGTTTTGACTGACCTTGAAAGACTGGCGAGATGCAGCTCATCACGTCATCCGGATTTCTGGACTTAGCATGGTACTTGAGCGTTCTTGAGAAATGATCAACCTTAACTGAAGTACAGTGCACATCGAGAGACTACAAAGGAACATGTTGTCCTGTAGTTAGTTCAGTCTTTGTTTTAATACACTTCTGGTGGAGTTTATGGACCTTGTGTTTGCTCGCATGCCAGGTGATAGTTACCGTGGGCGACTCAGGTTGTTGCTGTGTTTATGTGTAACGTCTAGCTAGCGCTAATCAACTCCCGGTTCTGCTTTGGCGCTCTGACCTTCTGTCTGTTTCAGATTGTTTTCAATATACGTCAGTGAATCACTATAATCAATGACACCAGTTCGTGTGTGTGTGTGTGTGTGTGTGTGTGTGTGTGTGTGTGTGTGTGTGTGTGTGTGTGTGTGTGTGTGTGCGTGCGTGCGTGCGTGCGTGCGTGCGTGCGTGCGTGCGTGCGTGCGTGCGTGCGTGTGTGTGCGTGCGCGTGCGTGCGTGTGGGAGAGCATGTGTGTGCGTGCGTGTGTGTGAGCGCGCGCGCGTACATAAGTGTGTGTGTGTGTGTGTCTGTGTGTGTGTGTGTGTGTGTCTGTGTGTCTCTGTGTGTGTGTCTGTGTCTGTGTGCTGCCTCTCTTTTCATAGCCGCTTGTCAGTAAAAGAAGAAATGCATGGAGGGAAAACGTTTCTCCTCAAAAATAGGATTATAAACCAACGGGGCAAAAAAGCTCCTTAACTTTTGTACCTGACGTGGGTTTTGTCTCGTCTAATTAAAGCGGGCGTCCAACCCTTTTTGTTGTTTGTTTTTCGTGCGTGCTGCTGCGTGCCAGCGTGCAGCGAGGCGTGCGTGCGTGCGTGCGAGTGTGTGTGTGTGTGTGTGTGTGTGTGTGTGTGTGTGTGTGGTGTGTGTGTGGTGTGTGTGTGTGTGTGTGTGTGTGTGGTGGTGGTGAGTGTGTGTGTGTGTGTGTGTGTGTGGTGGTGGTGTGTGTGGTGTGTGTGTGTGTGTGTTGTGTGGTGAGTAGTGTGTGGTGTGTGTGTGTGTGTGTGTTGTGTGTGTGTGTGTGTGTGTGTGTGGTGTGTGTGTGTGTGTGTGTGTGTGTGTGTGTGTGTGGTGGGTGTGTGTTGTTGTGGTGTGGTGTGAAAAGTGTGAGTTGCGAAATGGAAGTGGGGGTCATTTTTGGTTAACGTGGATTAATAGGAGGGTGATGACGTAGGGCCTGGTTGGCCCCCGGTTTAGGGGTGGGGGTTAAAAAGTGACGAGGGCCTGTGACTGCTAGCAATTTTAATGTCTGACTCTGCCAGAGAAGGGGAGGTCCTTTGGGTTTGTTGCTTTTCCGCGATGGGATAGTTTGCACGCCCTTAACCTCTCGGCCAGCCTGATCAGTCAAATCCCGCTACCTGGCTCACTCCGTTTTGGCCACGAAATCGAAGCAAAAACCGCGAAAATTAAAAGGAAAGTAGGCCGGATGCCCTTCTTTTCTTTTTTTCCTGTTTAAACCCCATTCCCAAAAACCCGGGAACGGGCTTGCTTTTCCCTTTCAAACCCCCCCCGCTCCGGCACTTTTTTCGCGGTAGCTGCGAGTCTTGTACACGTACTTTAAAAGCCCATTTCTGCGGCACCAGCCACGTAAAAGTGTCGTGAATAGCAATCGAAACTATCATAATTAATTTCTTTATTCTCCGAACTGACTGAATTTTAAAAAAGTGTCGTGGAACAGCAATCGAAACTATCACAATTAATTCCTTTATTTACCGAACCGACTGAATTAAAAGTGTCGTGAACAGCAACCGAAACTATCATAATTAATTCCTTTATTCACCGAACTGACTGACTGACAAGTTATTTACCACATCGTATTGCTGTTAGGTTCGTTGGTGCAGTCTGCATCGTATCCACAGAGCTTGAGACGAACAGGAGAAGGGAGGGAGGGAGAGAAAGAGACTGCTTGACTGAGTGATTGACTGACTCATTACTGCTTGACTGAGTGATTGACTGACTCATTACTGCTTGACTGAGTGATTGACTGACTCATTACTGCTTGACTGAGTGATTGACTGACTCATTGATTGGATAGTTGACTAGCTGTTCCAGTCTTCGTGATTTCGGTTCAGAGTAAGTAAGTCATTTGGGTTTTTTACGCCCAGTCAGCCAGGACGGTTATATCAGGTTACACGGTTACACCTTTTAACATTACACAATAAATGCTAAATATATATATACATGCTAAAACTAGTACATCATCTTCAGAGAGAGTCCACGGTTTAAAAAAAAAATAATAAAAAATAATAATAATAATAAAAGTAAACAACAACAACAAAACGAAAACAAAAGACGAGGGAGGAGGCAGAGATGGCTACAGCTGGGTACTGCAGCACCGAACTGATTTCTCCCGGTGCACGTGCACCGCTAAAAGTGCCTACGTGACTGTCGGCACGCTGCCCTCCCTCTGACGCTAATACTACTGCCGCTGCTCCCCCAAGGACGCCGCACTTCGATTTAACCTTACAGCTTTCGTGACACTCTCGTTAAGTTTATTTCCTGTCTTTGATTAGACGGACCGATGCAAAATGTAAGTACAATAGGCATAATAGGACCAAGCCTCAAAAGGACCGAACGTACTACATTTGTGTACGACTCAACAGCTTCTCCGTTTTGGTAGCTCTCACGTGAGTTGATTTTCAGCCACGGTCCATTTCTCGTGACATCTGGGAAACAATTATAGCAATCAGCATTACCAGGATCAGCATTTTTTTTTTTTTTTTTTTAAATGACGGGAAATAAATACCAACGCAAAAAAACAAAAAACGGTTCAATCAAAAAGGAGGGGGGACGGCGGAGTTGGGGGTCACGAAAAGTCTTGCCGGGCACGAAAAGTCTTGCCGAGAAAGAAACAGCGTTTGTGCATTTCGGTAGATTACCCACTCGGAGCCTCTCCTTGATTTCAAGGTTGTGGCATGACAACGACCCGGAGCAGAGAGCGAGCAGCGAGTTAGCATTTCTTCCTTCTGGCGTAACATGCGTGTTGAGTGCAATGCGGGTGCTGAAATGTAATTACCATACTATAATGCGGATCTGTCAGCGACTGGAACCACTAACACGCGCGCGTGCTGATTTCTGCGGAGCTGTGACTGACATTCAGTTTCTGCGTGGGGAACCGCCTGTTGGTAAAAAAAAACGAATTTTTTCCCAGTTTTTGTTCGCAAACAAATAACGCTCTTTCCCGCCCTCTTTTGTATTCCTATCTCAAGCAATCTTCAATCGATTTCTTCCCAGACTGGATTCACTCCTACGCGGCAATTTGTCCCCGTATTCGAAACAACTGTTGTTGTCTCTAATTGGAAAAGACACACACACACACACACACACACACACACACACACACACACACACACACACACACAACATGTGCGAGAGAGAGAGAGAGCAACAGGCACTGGAAAAAGCGAGCTCTCACAGTAGCCTATAACTATATAAGGCTATCCTCACTACTCTCAAAACATAGTTCAGGAGCTGTGTGAGAGTCGAGGTGGCCGTCCTGAGCTGTCCGTCCTAACGAGCCTTCTGGTTTCCGTGGACGTAAAGAATTACTGAACCGTGCTTCGGCATTGGTCACAACTTGCCCCTAATATGTCAACTGACATCTGAGGACATTAAGCATCACTTCATCATCATCACCTCTCAAAGCGAGACAGCTGTGCTGAAACAGAGGCTCGGAGCGTAAGGGCTAGTATCCATCCTACTGACTACGCTAGGTTAGTGTTTACAATACATCACTTCAAGAAGAATGCTTTTAAAGTGCTGTTCTTTAACTACTCGTAAACTCACTGTGCTGTTCATACGATTAGGAACAATGATGAAAACAGACAACGACACGCTATAGTGGGGAGGGGGGGTCTTTACTACTTCGATTGAATTCAGCTTGCCCCCCGATGTCACAGCAGGGGAGGGGGGAAGGGGGGGGGGGGTCAAGTCACCATGTCCTTTGTTTTCAACAAACAGGGGACTTAATTAGCTCTCGAAAGATGTAACACGAACATACCAGAGAACTGACTAAAATGCAAGGTACAGAAACGCCACCGAAGGTACATCCTCAAAAAAAGGATGCCGCCCAGTGGCATTATATACATTTTCATCACTTCCCGTCACCATCTGTAACCTGCTTTTGATCACCACCTGTAGCCTGCGTTTCGTCACCATCTGTAACCTGCTTCTCGTCACCATCTGTAACCTGCTTTCCGTCACCATCTGTAACCTGCTTCTCGTCACCATCTGTAACCTGCTTCTCGTCACCATCTATAACATGCTTCTCGTCACCATCTGTAACCTGCTTTCCGTCACCATCTGTAACCTGCTTTCCGTCACCATCTGTAACCAGCTTCTCATCACCATCTGTAACCTGCTTTTCGTCACCATCTGTAACCTGCTTCTCGTCATCATCTATAACCTGCTTCTCGTCACCATCTATAACCTGCTTCTCGTCACCATCTGTAACATGCTTCTCTTCACCATCTGTAACGTGCTTTCCGTCACCATCTGTAACCTTATTCTCGTCACCATCTGTAACCTGCTTTTCGCCACCGTCGGTAACTTGCTTTTCGTCCTCATCCGCAGGGCATCCGTCTTGAGCACTGTCCCCTGTTTCCTCCTACCCTCAGTCCAGCCAAACGGCTGTGGCATTCAGTTGGTGGCAAGGAGGGTAATGTCGTTTCTCAGAGGGCCTTATACTTGCCCTCTGGACACAGCAAGGAGCCCAGGCCCTGATCTCAAAATCAGCGGCAGGACTCTACGGGGTTCAAATCGACCGCTGATGCTGGAGGGCCATATTGATTGGAAGGTCTCCTCCATAACCCCCCCCCCCCCTGCCCATTTGCCTTTTTTCCTCCGACTCGGATCAATGAAAGGAGGGAGGTGTTCCCTTCACATCACAATACTTCATCATCCCGAAATGACGCAAAATGGCCCCTGGGAAAATTGGTTGCTTGTCTGAGAGAGTCCATTCGCAAGGATCACCAATGTCGTCGGGTTCGACGCCCCAGACTTGCAAAGATTCACCCCTCTCTTGACTGCTGTGCGTGGAATTATCAGATCACGAAAGAGTGGATGGGGGGGAGGGGGTAGCGGGTCATATTCACCGGGATCAAAATGAGGTAATGTTCTTTGGTATGTTGTGTGTGTAAAAAGACGGTTGTTGGTTTTCTATTGTTGTTGTTGTTTGTGGGGGGGGGGGGGTGTTCAGCGTCTACGACTGTTGACATTAAAGCTAAAAGGGTCGTGTCAGTGCTGAAACAAGCATTGTAATCAGCTGCGAATTGAAGGCGGAAACATGCCATTCCTCTAGACCCCCCTTGCCCCCCCCGCCCCCCCCCCCCCCCTCCCCCAAGCAGAGGATTTATCCAGCTGACAACAATCCATATATTAAAAGTCTAAGAGGTCGCGTCGGTGCTGCAGTCGCGAACAGAAGGTGGAAACAGTTTTCTTCAAGCTATACATCTAGATATTAACAACCCCCACACCCCAACCCTCAACTCTTCATAGTCCAACGAAGAAAGACTTCTTTTTTTAAAGGTTTCTCCAAAAGCGCAACCTGTGCGAAAATCATGCTGGGGCACAAGGCAAGCCGATCAAACTTTGAGAGCGGATCGAACGGCAGACAAGAAAAGTCAGGCGCAGCTTTAAAGGAACTAGGCGTCTCAGATTTGGCGGGGGGGAAATAAACAAACCGATTTTATTTATTTTTTAATCGTGGGGAGTTTTTGTATGAATTTTTGTTATTCTAGTCATGCTTTATCTTTTGTATTGATTTTTTAAATATTTTGTGTGTGTGTGTGTGTGTGTGTGTGTGTGTGTGTGTGTGTGTGTGTGTGTGTGTGTGTGTGTGTTTTCTCCATCTGCCGGCTAATTTTATTGACTAAAACAAAAAAACAAAAACAATGACCACACCCGCTTTTTTCGATGACTTACTTTTACTAATAATGTACATTTATCATGCGCTCATCAACGCCCTGAGCGCTCACATGATACATATTAACCTAAATATGATATTCTATACACATGTAGAGCATAGTTCTACCAAAGCAATTTACATAAAGTATTATAAAAAAATTATAAAAAACACACTATAAACACACACACACACACACACACACACACACACACACAACACACACACACACACACTGACTGTAGCAGAAACTGGGTACTGATATTAGTTAGGATGGAAATACTGTGAGAAGAGGAAGGTTTTCAGTTTCGCTTTAAAAGATGACAGGGTTGAGCAGTGTCTAAGGTCTTGTGGGAGTGAATTCCAAATGTGGGGTCCAAAGCAAGAGAAGGCGCGGAAGCCATGAGTCTTGCGTCTTGCGTCCTGCGGATCATGTTATCTTTACCAGAGCCTGGGAAGGAGAGTTCCTTTAAAACCGTTCACCGTTTACTCACGGCGTGACACGCAATCTCAGCAAAAGGCTTTCTGTTCGCCGACTACCCGGGCTGAGCGTGGCAATAAAAAATATTTAAAAAATCAAACCTATATTGTGAATCACTGACGTACATATATATATGTTCCCCAGATGAGAACACCAAACACTGACACAACCCTTCAGCTAAAGTACCAGTTCAGCCAGGCCATAGCGTAGCCAGCTAGCACCAGACTGAGCGGTTTCGCAATTACGTCCCTAAAAATAAGCCGCTTGCCCGTGCCAGCGCTATTCATTATTTCCCAGCGCCGTTCAATGCCTTGAGTGCACGTGAACCCGCAAAGTCGTCCGGGGACAAGGGCAGAAACTAGGCCAAGGTCAACGTGCGGGAAAACTGGGGCGTGCCCCTTTTTAACTTGGCCCGGCTGTGTCCACGATCTAGGGCAAACGAGATGCAGGTCAAACCGTTAAAGAAGCCCGCTTCCTCTTTTCACGGTCCCAGGCGACCCAGCACCCCGTGGCTCTGCGCATGGATGGTGACTGTACCGCAGTCTGGGCAACGGTTACTTCCGGTCCACTCACTCATCGATCACTTACACGGGCAGAGCCAAAGCAGGGGCAGAAATGAGAGAAGAAAGAGGAAGTGGTGGGGGGCGGGGTGTTAGCTGATCCCCAAAGCAGCAACAGAAAAGAGAGAAGAAAGAGGAAGTGGGAGGTGGGTGGGGGCAAAAGCCTATCCCGCACTGAACAGTCTCGTGGTCTCCCTTCAATCTCGCAGTCGATGGCCGAATCGATACCCTCGGCCCAAGAAAGCGAGAAGCCAACGCTCGCTTCGGATAGCCTGCCCACGCACACATTCCTGATACACTTCGTATGTCTGTTGGATGCGTGACATTTCCGTGAAATTCACAGTCACACAAGACGTGTTCTTCTAACCAGTGAACGTGGAAGCAGATGAGATGGGGGAATTGGGGGAGGCCACAGACAAGTGCACAAAAACCTTCCGCATTTCTTTCAACAACAACAACAACAACAAAATTTGGACAAATGCGCAAAAACCTTTCGCATACCTTTCAAAAACAAACTTTGGATAAGTGCACAAAAACCATACATACTTTTGAAAGAAACAAAAACCTTTTGGACAAGTGCAGAAAAATCTTCCGCATACCTTTCACAAAAACAAAGACCTTTGGACAACGAGCTTTTCTTTCACAGGCCCGACAGAGTGGAAGTCGTTACCATATGACTTTCGTCACTCACCAACGCATCTTCTTTCAAGCATGCCTCAAAAACTGATCTCTTCAAAACTGCATAGTTGTCCCTAATATGTCAAATGACATCCGTCTGAGAGATCCCGGTATAAACCCGCCACTGAGTCTATGCAGACTGAGATCCTGGTATAAACTCGACACTGAGTCTATGCAGACTGAGATCCCGGTATAAACTCGCCACTGAGTCTATGCAGACTGAGATCCCGGTATAAACTCGCCACTGAGTCTATGCAGACTGAGATCCCGGTATAAACTCGCCACTGAGTCTATGCTGACTGAGATACCGGTATAAACCCGCCACTGAGTCCACGCCGACTGAGATCCCGGTATAAACTCGCCACTGAGACTATGCAGACAGAGATCCCGGTATAAACCCGCCACTGAGTCTATGCAGACTGAGATCCCGGTATAAACTCGCCACTGAGTCTATGCAGACAGAGATCCCGGTATAAACCCGCCACTGAGTCTATGCAGACTGAGATCCCGGTATAAACCCGCCACTGAGTCTATGCAGACTGAGATCCCGGTATAAACCCGCCACTGAGTCTATGCAGACTGAGATACCGGTATAAACCCGACACTGAGTCTATGCAGACTGAGATACCGGTATAAACCCGCCACTGAGTCTATGCAGACTGAGATACCGGTATAAACCCGACACTGAGTCTATGCAGACTGAGATACCGATATAAACCCGCCACTGTCCGCAAAGTTCCCCACAGACCCGCCCCAGACATCTCTGGTGAGATTCCATTGCGTAAGTAAACATGATACTTAACGTCCGCAGAAGCCAAAGGCTTATTTGGGACGGGGAGAAGGGGGGGGGGGGGGGGGAGAGGTATGGAGGTAAGGGAAGAGGGAGATTATATATATATATATCGCTACACTGTCACCACCAGAATAACTCCTGCGTTAAGATGGGCAGCGATGAGAGCCATTTTAATTTTTCATTAATTGTGAGGGACAAAGTCACAAGACAGTGTCCACAGACTACAACTGCTGAAGAGAAAGGAGAGCCGAAGCGGATTCGAACCGAGGTCCCTCTGCATACCAGCCTAACGCCCTACCGCTACCCCAAACCGGCTCACTATTCCATTCCCTTCAAGATGCTATATTTATATCCGTGCTCGGGAAAGTCCATATGCGCTCCGCCCCGTCTCTCAGAAGTCCCCCTCCCCCCAGCGTTGAATGATGGCTCACTGAAGCCTTAAGTTACGAAACATGTTCATCAGTTCTGCTCTACTCTCTCCGCTGCTTTTGAAGGAGGGCTGGGGGAATCTTTGAAGGAGCCCGCCTTCTCAAAACATTCTGTCCATCACATGGCAGAGATCAAAGTGATGTACTTCAATGTTAATAAATAATCTTGCTCAAAAATACCCTTGGTTTTGAAATGGAAGATAAAAATCGACTTTCGTGACTAATCATTATGGACAGCGGAAGTACGAAATACTGTCGCATACCGCGGACTCTTGGACGCTAGTCCCCGAGCAGTGCTAGCGCGCGTCACGCGTGTAAGGTCAATGGACGCGCAGAGAAAGAGTCCCGTTTCGGAAGGTCGAGGTAAAGTCAACTATTTTAAGCACTGAAACCCCTGAGTTCTCATATTGATCTCCACACGTTCGACACAAACACGTGCCAGACAAAGGCGTCAGTTCCATTAAAACGTTGTGCAGGCATTTGGGTTGCATGCCTCGTGGCACAGACAGCGCGCGCTCTACGGCGTGGCAGTATTGACAAACGCATCCATCTCACCATAGCACGCGGTCACGGTCAATGACATCGTGCCAGAAATGGGGGTGGGGTGAGGGGGGGGGGGGGGGGGAGCGCTGTACGAAAGGTGAAAACCGAAAGCCGCAAACACACACTAAGTCAAAGTCGTATCTATTAGCGGGATAGGAATTGCACGTGCTGTGCGTAGAGGATTTGTTTGGAAGTATTTCGCAACACCCAGCCGAGGTGAGCTCCGGTGCTTGACAGACTATCAAGGAAGACAATCTGCAGAACCGCTCGGCTGGCACCGCGCCACGCTCGTTGTGTTGCCTCATTCACCTGTTGCTACACTGTCTGCGGGACGGGCCAACTCCGGACAGGCACAACACGGGCCAAACTCCGGCTGCAGCGTTTGGGCGATGGCTTATCCCCTCCCCTCCTCCCCCCCCCCCCCCCCCCCCCCCCCCCGCCCCTCCCCCCTCCCCGCCTCCCCCCTCTTCGTGTTGTTGCGCGGGTAAATCATCGTCGTTATGCAACACAAACAGCCGAGCATCATTTTCGGGTGATGCAAACGTGGTGGTTGTTCCCTTCAGTCAACAATATAAAGTATCTATACCTTCATTCTCTCCCCCGTAACATGCTTAGCCTATAGGGCTGCAGGGTGGGCGGGGAGGGGAGGTAAGGGGGGGGGGGGTAGGGGGCGTAATTTTGTACTGATATTCATCTTTGGGGCGGAAGAGATGGGGAGGGGAGGGGCAGAGGATTGTAGTAATATCCATCTTTGGGGCGGAAAGGGTGGGGGAGGGGCAGAGGATTATAATAATATCCATCTTTGGGGCAAAAGGGGAGGGGTGGGGAGGGGAGGGGAGGGGTAGCGGATTATAATAATATCCATCTTTGGGACGGAAGGGGAGGGGTGGGGTGGAGAGGCGAGGGGCAGAGGATTATAATAATATCCATCTTTGGGGCAGAAGGGGAGGGGTGGGGAGGGGAGGGGAGGGGCAGGGGATTATAATAATATCCATCTTTGGGGCGTAAGGGGAGGTGAGGGGTGGGGAGGGGAGGGGCAGAGGATTGTAATAATATCCATCTTTGGGACGGAAGGCGAGGGGTGGAGAGGGGAGGGGCAGAGGAATGTAATAATATCCATCTTTGGGGCGAAAGGGGAGGTGAGGGGTGGGGAGGGGAGGGGCATAGGATTGTAATAATATCCATCTTTGGGGCGGAAAGGGTGGGGGAGGGGAGGGGCAGAGGATTATAATAATATCCATCTTTGGGGCAGAAGGGGAGGTGAGGGGTGGGGAGGGGAGGGGCAGAGGATTATAATAATATCCATCTTTGGGACGGAAGGGGAGGGGTGGGGAGGAGAGGGGAGGGGCAGGGGAGGGGTGGAGAGGGGAGGGGCAGGGGATTATAATAATATCCATCTTTGGGGCGGAAGGGGAGGGGAGAGTGGAGAGGGAGGGGCAGAAGCTTATAATATCCATCTTTGGGGAGGAAGGGGAGGGGTGGGGAGGGGAGGGGCAGAAGATTATAATAATATCCATCCTTGCGGCGGAAGGGGAGGGAAGGGGTGGGGAAAGGAGGGGCAGAGGATTATAATAATATCCATCTTTAGGGCGGAAGGAGTTGGAGGAGGGGAGGGGACGAGCAGCGGGTGAGGTAAAGACAAACACCCTAAGAACAAAACTGCTGAAAAACGAGCTGTGCAAAGCGAACGTTAAACTTTCCTGCAGCGGCTTAAGCGTCAAAAGCATACCATCGTAAACACCACATTATTGCACTAACAAAAAGAAGGAGAGAGAAAAAATATCAGTACATTACTGTAATTATGAGCACATAATTAGTACCGATCGCTCGCACAACACTGTAGTTAGTTCTTTCGGCGCGTCTTGGGAATAATAAAAGCATGTTTTGAGAAGCCTAGTTCCTTTAAGGTGCACAATCAGCCAAAACGAGGTCCTCTAATGCTCTAATCGTCCGTACTGTCTGGGGTTTGCACTCGTTCACTATTGACCAACCCACCAAAATCGATTCTTGACGTCCTTGTCTGAACAAGTAAGTAAGTAACTTGATGTTTTACGCCTGATCAACCAGTACGGTTATATTAGGGCAAATGGTCTGAACAAAGAGTCTTAGGGAGGTCTCTAGTCGAACTGGCCTAATGATCTCAACGGTCGGATGGAAAGTTTGTGAGGGGCGTGTATTACCACATGGTCTCAATGGTCGGTTGGATAGTTTGTGAGGGGCGTGTATTACCACATGGTCTCAATGGTCGGTTGGAAAGTTTGTGAGGGGCGTGTATTACCACATGGTCTCAATGGTCGGATGGAAAGTTTGTGAGAGGAGTGTACCACGTGTTCTCACTGGTCGGAGGCAAAGTTTGTGAGGGGAGTGTACCACATGTTTCAATGGTCGGACGGAAAGTTTGTGAGGGGTGTACCACAGGTCTCATGGTCGGTGGAAAGTTTGTGAGGGAAGTGTACCACATGTTCTCAATGGTCGGATGGAAAGTTTGTGAGGGAGTGTACCACATGTTCTCAATGGTCGGATGGAAAGTTTGTGAGGGAGGTGTACCACATGTTCTCACTGGTCGGAGGCAAAGTTTGTGAGGGAAGTGTACCACATGTTCTCAGTGGTCGGATGGAAAGTTTTTCAGAGTTTGGCAAGGCTTAAAGTTAAAGCTCGGCAGAGAACCCTCTATTTCATCATAGTTCAGGAGCTGTGTGAGAGTCGAGGTGGCCGTCCTGAGCTGTCCGTCCTAACGAGCCTTCTGGTTTCCGTGGACGTAAAGCTATATTGAACCATGCTTCGGCACTGGTCTCAGCTTGTCCCTAATATGTCAGCTGACATCTGAGGACATTAAGCAACACTACCTACCTACCTACCTACCTCTATTTCAGCGTTTAGGCTGATCTCTAGCCACGCACCTGCAAGGAAGAAAGCAATATAATTTTAGCGCCCTGTCAACCACACAGGGTCACCTCAAGACGACGCAATTGCAACGACGACGACGACACACAGGACCAGAATGCGCATGTACACATACCCACCCACCAAGCCAGACAGTCGCTAAAGCTCAATAATAAGTATGTACTTTCACTGGCAAAGATTGAAAGAACCTCGCTTACATCGCCTCCGAGAAAAAGCCCCTCTGAAAGGATCTGCCACGGGTATTGAACACTCATCATTATGCGTGCTGTCAAGCGAGTCCAAAAAGCCGGTGTCAAAAAGCCAGCCAGGCATTGGAGTCTCATCAATCATCAACGATATTGACCCAATCTGCCCTATAAAACTGTGTCGGGCACACAGCGATATTGACCCAATCTGCCCTATAAAGCACCGTGTCGGGCCCACAGCGACAGCGTGTTGTGGCGCCGTCCGGACCAAATCAACCAAGTAGGTCGAAAACGTCCGTGCCCCGTACCGTAAACAACCTATGTAGCGTTCCTCTTCAGTGCCGGTGAATCCCATACTGTTCTATGGAAATGAATAAAATCTAGAATAATTTCTTTTTCTTTTTTTAAATGGCTTGCTGTATTTTGTCCTGCGCTGATTCGGGAAGCAGTATGAGCAAGAGAATGGAAGATGAATGTGGTTAAGTCTTTGTTATTTTATGTTAATTTTAGATTAGATTATTTTGTCATGCAAAAATGGCTGCCGAAAATGTGGACTGTCACCCTCTGTCACTGGACGGGCTCACAATAAAGCACTCAGCAGAAATCAGTTAGCAGTCTGAGTTAAAGTTTGTACATGAAGGATAAAAACTACAAGCCTTTCATTGAAGACACCCAGGGACTCATTTGGATACTACATCCGTGCCAGGCGAAATTCTGGTAAGGTTCGACACAATGTTTGTCACATACTGTCCTAAGCGTTCCTTTTCGTCTGCAAGCAACGCGTGCTCTTCAAACCTGGGAAACACTAACTGCCTTCAGACTATAGGTAAAACTTGCTGGCCAGTTTTGCAGAGCTCAGCAGCTGTGTGAAAGTCGAGGTGGCCGTCCTGGGCTCCCCGTCCCTAATAGTCCGTATGGACTCTGTGGACGTAAAGCAACATTGAAGAAGAAGACTTGAGAGAGATCAAGAGCTGTATGAAAGTCGAGGTGGCCGTCCTGGGCTTCCCGGCCCTAAAAGTCCTTATGGTCTCTGTGGACGCAAAGCAACACTGAACTTAACCCAGCTTTGCTGAAAAATTAGGACTGTATGCACTATGACGAAGTGTCACATTGGTCCCAAGCGTTGCCCAACTGGCCATTAAATTGCTATAATATAGTCCACATGCTCTAAAATACACTGGAAACTGTATCCCAAGTCGTTTAGCTTTCATTTATCTAAAAACCTCAACGAGTTATTGACAAAAAGAAGATGTTTCGACATCATTTTGTGACATTTTGATTTTGGACTGCTGGATTTTCCACATTCTGTCACCAGCACTGAAGAACAACAAACCAGGACTAAAAGCTTTTAGAAACCAGGACTAAAAGCTTTTAGCCTTTGGGCCGCCATGCTGCTCTGCCACAAGAGTGTGCATGACAGCGGACTGTGTCATGGGGGGGGGGGGGGGGGGCGAGGGGTCCAATGTTACTTTACGTCCACGGAAACCGTAGGTACTATTAGCGACGGGGAGCCCAGGACGTCC
>JABMCL010002907.1:225000-237500 GCA_018857735.1 Alviniconcha marisindica | reverse complement strand
AAACCAACACCACATGCATGTGCTTTAAATAAGGTTACTTTCATTCTATAATTATTTGAATAAAAATAGTGAACGCGGTCACAGCACTTCACACATGATAATAAATTATAGGACGATAGACAAACTGACAAACGAACCTTTCAACAAGGGTACCACGCTTCACACTGATTCACAGTATCACATGACAGTGCAGAAATGTACACCGTGATGTAAGCCACATGTCAACATAACACCATTTAGACCTGTCACGTGATGTATCTTTTGTACTGTTTCCTCTGCCAGGAAGCCATGTGTGTCTGCCAGCAATGGTGTGCGTGCGTGCGTGTGCATGCGTGCGTGTGTGCGCACACTCATGCTTGTGTGTGCAAATTCTTATGTGTGTGTGTGTGTGTGTGTGTGTGTGTGTGTGTGTGTGTGTGTGTGGTGTGTGTGTGTGTTTGCTTGCATGTATGTGCATACACATGCTTGTGAGTGTGTGTTTGCATGTGTGTGCATGCACTGTGTATACACATGCTTGTGTGTGTGTGTGTGTGTGTGTGTGTGTGTGTGTGTGTGTGTGTGTGTGTGTGTGTGTGTGTGTGTGTGTGTGTGGTGTGGCCGTGAGCGAGGCATGCGCATGCCTGCATGTGTGTGTGTGTGTGTGTGTGTGTGTGTGTGTGTGTGTGTGTGTGTGTGTGTGTTCATATTTGGACCTGTGTGTGTGCATGCACTCCCATCTTGTGCACATCTCTCTCTCTCTCTCTCTCTCTCTCTCTCTCTCTCTCTCTCTCTCTCTCTCTCTCTCTCTCTCTCTCAGATACATAACTACTGACCAGAAATTGAAAAAGATGAGAATAATGAGCCTACACAAACAACTGGAACACAACAAGGGTTTGCTCATGTGCAGGGTCGTTAACAATGAGGCCCCAGAGTATGTGTCTAACCCATACTACACATGTCCTCCTTCATGCTATTCCAACTCTAGGAACTATCAGCCTAGTTTGCCTAGGCCAAGGGCAGACATATATAATCAAAACAAGTATAGCCTTCTCTGGAGCTTTTCTTTAGAACAACCTACATCTGACAGATCTTGCCACTCACTCAGTTCCTTCAAGCGGAAACTGGAAACTTTGTGTACACCTCGAGGTAGTCTCATAGGATGGATTGTAACAGAAAACTGCTAGGGGGAGAGAGAAACAGACAGAAAGAAAAAGAGAGACAGAGACCCATCGGTTATTCAAGTGATTGGCTTTGCCATTATAGTGATTGGTTATCTGAGACCTAGTTTCCACTCCCATTTGGTTCTTCCTGACTTTCCAACTGCTTGGGGGCTTTTTTTTTTTACTGTTGTATTAGTAATAGTAGTTTACATGAACTTATGAAATATTCTACTGCGTTATCTGCTGGTTGTATGGTTATACATGTATACCTGAGTGATGTATGCACACACATAGAATATACATAAAATAAAGCATATAAACACACATTTTCAAATAGTTGGTTCTTTCAATATTACCTTTGTTAAAAAAAAAAAAAAATCTAAAAAGGGAATAGACAGAAATATAGACAGAAACAAGCTTTAAAATCAAACATTACAAAAATGTATAACAAATACCAGTGCCTTGTAAATAAATACCAGTGCAAGCTGCACACGCCACATACCAACTATCATCTCCTAGCTGCTCAACAAGATCCATACAACAACAAAAAAGCGCTGTTAACTCTTGACAACGAATGTTTGGGAATTTTCTGGAAGAAAAAACAGTACTGAGCAAGGTGGACACTTAAACTTTGCTGTCCCAGATTCTACCTTGCTCATGAGTTATTATAATAATAATATTAACTGGTTTTATAAGGAGCTCATTTATTCACTGGGATGGTCAATGGAACATTCTTGAGAATATTCATGAAGTGAGCTCACCAAAGTAACCGAGAGCCAAAGTGAGGCTTGACAGTGTATTAACATAGGGTCATTCTTCCTGGACTGGGTCATGGTGGGTCACGATGGTGGGTCACAAGATTGAAACTAAGTTTGGATTACATTGAAAACGAGGTTGGACAGTGTATTAACATAGGGTCATTCTTCCTGGGCTAGGTCATGGTGGGTCACAATGGCAGGTCACTAGGTCAAAACCAGGCTTGAGTCAACTGAAAGTGAGGTTGGACAGAGGGTCACAAGTTGGAAACTGAGATTGGATTGCATTGAAAGTGAAGTTGGACAGTGCATTAACATAGGGTCACTCTTCCTGGACTAGGTCACAATGGTAGGTCACAAGATCAAAACTGAGACTGGATTACATCAAAAGTGAGGTTGGACAGTCTATTAACATAGGGTCATTCTTCATGAGCTTGGTCATGGTGGGTCACAATGGCAGGTCACGATGGTGGGTCACTAGATCAAAATCGAGTTTGGATTACACTGAAAGCGAGGCTGGACAGTGTATTAACATAGGGTCATTCTTCATTGGTTATCCAACCTATCGATCTCATGACGAGCCTTGACCTAGGTCACTAATGAGGATGACCCTATGTCAACACAGAACCCAGCTTCGCTTTTGATCATGCGACCCACTCTAGGATATCTCATTAATATCATCTTAAGTTCATAAAATTGAGAAAAGGTGCAGATAAATCCTCATCATCACTATTATTATTATGAATGGTCCATATGCATTGTCATGTTACATCCAACTGCTTGACAGTTCAGGTGTGATTGGAGATACGATAAAAAAAAGTCTTTATTGTTTAAAAAACAACAACAAAACCTACAGTAGGGTTTGTCTGTCCTGAGATGACCCTCTGCAGTTGGCATGACGTTGCAGGATGTCACAATCCAATCACTAGCAACTCAACACTCTGTTGCATCAGTAGTTAGTCTTGTTACCGCACGATCCCAGGTTACTCAAACAATTACGCCATTGTTCTATCCAGTTACCTATATACACCCAACTCTTCTAGGTTACCTAAACAATGATTGCATCAGTCCTGTGCCATGCCCCAGACAGCCCTAGGTTACTCAGACAGTTACATCACCATCGTATCATTTTACATCCAACTCTTCCAGGATAGTCAGACTTAATAATAATTAGCTGAAATTTGCTTAGTCATATTCTGTCAGCTGAATTTTACTCAGGAAGCATCTTGGTCAGTGAAATGTTGATGTGTGTGCATGTGTGTGTGTGTGTGTGTGTGTGTGTATGCGTCTGTGTGTGTAATGTAACGTAAAAGAGTATTTGTAAGGTGCTTACACCTAACATGAGCCCAAAGTGCATCAGTGTGGGGTGTGTGTGTGTGTCTGTGTGTGTAATGTAATGTAAAAGAGTATTTGTAAGGTGCTTACACCTAACATGAGCCCAAAGTGCATCAGTGTGTGTGTGTGTGTGTGTCTGTGTGTGTAATGTAACGTAAAAGAGTATTTGTAAGGTGCTTACACCTAACATGAGCCCAAAGTGCATCAGTGTGTGTGTGTGTGTGTGTGTGTGTGTGTGTGTGTGTGTGTGTGTGTGTGTGTATGTGTGTGTGTGTGTGTGTGCACGTGCATGTGTGCATGCATGTGTGTGTGTGTGTGTGTGTGGTGTGTGTGTGTGTGTGTGTGCGTGTGCATGTGCATGCATGAATGCACATTGTTATATACTGTTTTTGTAGCTGAGCAGTTTTTGACTCCATATTTGATTGAATTGTTAAAACAAATACATTGTATAACATGTATTGACTGTTTTATGTAAACGACACTCCAGAAGGCAAATTTCTCTACACAGAGACAATAAAGTTGCACTGTACTGCAAAACTGCTTCCAGTCAAGGTTGTGTTGCTACAAACAGCACATTTGCAGCTGTAAATGTCTATTTTGCAGCAATGGATATTTGCAGTTGTAAGTCTCCAAATTGTAGCAGCAACCATCAGTGATCTTCTGACACTGTGACTTCAGAATTTGATCAAGCTCACTGAAACTGGTATGAAGCTATAATAAAAGTTCAAAGGTTGTTATCAGAATGCCTATTCTGAATTATAATCTCACTGACATCAGTTCAACCTTAAAGAACAAGTCCAAGGTTTGGGGTGATTTCTGACATGATTTCCGTTAAAGTTCGCTGAGAACAATGATGTAGGTGAAATTGTGATCTGAGGGTTATAAATGAACGAAAACAGGCATTTTCTGTCGTACCGAAAGTGTCGCCATGATGCTAAAAATCATGTGCACATATGCACACTATGTCACTCTGGAGTCACTGCAAAATGGCTAATAGCCACAGGGTAACCAACTTGAAAAAAATCCAGTTCGAATCTCCAAGGATGAAGCTCCGACGCCATAGTCAGTAGTTGGGCCTTTGCTTATTTCCTTTTTGTTATTTCATCTTTCTCGAGCCTTGTTAGGTGCGTGGTGTTTCAGTCTTTTTCGTTCTGTTTACTCTAGCTTTCACAGCAGGCTAGACCTCATCAGGGAGCCTGCCTTTTATTGGGTGTTTTATCCCCCCCCCCCCCCCCCCCCCCCAATTTATCCTTGTTTGTTTCATCATATGTAAAAATGAAAAAGTTTTGTTCGTTCTAGTTCAATAGACTAGCAATTTCATGGCCTCCCTAGGTTAGGGTTTGGGGTTGGGCTAATTACCGGTTCTTGCCATTCACTGTTTTTTCTCTTGGCTTGCCCTTTTGTTTCTTGAGTTATATCGTTCATTTATGATGTACGAGTGAGAGAGGTAGTCTCGATGTTTAATGAGACCTCTCATTCATTCTTTGTGTGGGGTAGTTCGTAAGCGTCTGTTGCCCTGCCATGTTGTTGTCACTGCTAAGTGGGTTGTATTGTGTACACGGATTATGTGTATCCAGCCTTTGTTCTGTTGCTCACTGACATTACTTGCCTCCTGTTTCTTTTCAGAAAGTGTTGTTGTTGTTTTCTCTCTCTTTTCCCCTTCTTTTCCACCATGCATTCTTTCTTTTTTTATCTTTGGTTTATTGGCCATTTCGTACCCACTTGTTAGCTTGCCTGAATAGGGCAGCCATTTTGTATTTCTCTTGTCGACTGCATTTGTTTACATCCCAATGCTTTGTCTTCAGTAGTTCTGATTAGCATTTTGCTTTATCAGTCTGCAGCCTTTGTTTTTCTAGATGGAAGCTGGGTTAGTGAGGGGTTAGTTTAGAGTTAGTTATGGTTAGTTTGGCTTTCCATCTGCTTGTCGTTGGCACAGTTATTTTTGCTCTGTGCTCTTATGACTGTAGTCGTCCACTCCTTTGTTGCAGACAGTAGTCTATTCGACTGTTGTGATTTGGTGGTGTTTTGTGTGTGTGTTGTTTTTTACCTTATGCTTGCAGGTAGGCAAGCGTTGGGGTTTTGAGGTGGTTTCAGTGTTTTGTTTCTTTCATTTGGTGTCAGCTATTTGCTTGCCTGATTAGGGCAGCCATTTTTCGTTTGCCACCAGCATTTGTGGTTTGGTCTTTCTTTCACTTTGCCACAGGCATTTGTGGTCTGTTCTTCCTTTATTTGCCACAGGCATTTGTGTACAGTCTCTTTCTTTCATGGCCTTTTCTGCCATAGGCATTCGTGTTAGACTTTTTGTCTTTGCCTTGTTAGCGCTTGTTTCAGGGTATCAGTATATCTCTCAACAGGTATCATGCTGTGTGCTTGCTGCTCGTCAGCTTCATCCTTGGAGATTTGAACTGGATTTTTTTCAAAGTCGGTTACCCTGCAGACAGTCCTACAAATTCCGCTTTCAAGCAAACCCCATTTGGTATTCCGCCATAAAGTTTACGAAATCGCACTCAGCGAAGTGCTCGTTACACAAATGGGCATGACTGAGGCACAGCATCAAAGTCAGCTCATTTGAATTGTACAAATTTGACCATTTTCGTCTCACAGCTGGTTGATCCCGTGGGAACTCGTGCATAGTTATGCTTTGGGTTGCTTTTGAGTTGTTACAGTTTGCTGCAACACAGTAGGCCGGCATGGTTAGAGCAGCTTTTTGTCGACCACACACATACACATTCAATAAACAATCTAAGATGGCAACCGCACTGACTCCTCAGACTGACGTCACTTCCGAGAAAGTCACGTAACTTTTGGAGAACCCAAGACAGCAGTCTCGGCCAGCCTACAAAAAATAAAATCATTAAAAATCAACATAAACTTCTTCTTTTTTTCTTTTTTTATTGCATTAAATCTCAAACTAGTGACTTATCTGTCAATCATTTCGATGATCATTTTGCATATTTAAAAACCCTGGACTTTTCCTTTAAAGGGTTTGCCACAACCGGCTGGGCAAACACTCATTATGATCAGCCAGTCTCCACTGTCAAAGGGTGTGCTTTAATTAAACATGCACTGAAGAAGTGTCTGTCAAGAAAAAGGTTTTGTTGTTGCTGTTGTTGTCGTTTGTTTGTTTGTTTGTTTGTTCATTTTTATTTTTATTTTTACTCATTTAGGTGTTTTTTTATTTGTTTGTTTTTTGAGTGCTTTGTTTTGTTTAGGTGTTTTAGGTTGTTGTGTCATTGTTGTTGTTGTGTGTGTGGTTGTTTTTTGTTTGGTTGTTGTTGTGTTTTTGTTGTTTGTTTTATTTATTTTGTTTTTTGGGGGTTTATTTATTTATTTTTAATTGTGTGTGTGTGTGTGTGTGTTTTGGGGGGTCTTCCTTTTTTGACACTGGCTCCAAATTATATGTACATTTAGAATTATAACAACACCCAGTTTACATCCACCCATCCACAAAAATAGCGAAAACAGACTGATTCAATTTAAAGGTCCATAAATGTGTCTTTCAACAGCCTCAAATTACACAGCTAGGGCAAAATGGGTACTAGTGCATCAGCCCCTAACCCCAAACTAATGTATTATAATCTGAGCTGTCACTGCCGACATTTATGGGTTTTGCTGCACACACACATAGTTGCTGCAAACAAAAATGGAAGATATTTTAAACCAGCTTTCATTTATTACTTGAAAAAAGAAGACATTTCAAACCTGGTCTTATCTATCAAACAAGACCAATCTGGCACCTTGCACAGCAGTCCCCATGGTTAAACCTTAGCCCACATTTAGTTTCCATCGCCCATATGTTTGTTAACACCCTATACCTAGAAAGGAAGAGAAAAGAGTTCTTGCACAAGAAGATGCCAAGGTGAGAGAGGGAGCACATCATAATTCAGTGCAAGAAGGGCACAGAAATATCCAACTTGGGCCTGTCACAGGTAAAAAAAGGTACCCAACAACTCAGTCTGCCGAGCGCTGGACAGAGAAGCCAGGGACGATGCTGATGCCTGTTCAATTTCCAAAGCCGCGTGAGACTATTCTCCCAGAGCCCACTATGAGTGCAGACTCTCTTACCTGTTCACTCAGCCTCCAGGAGCAATCAATCACATGTATCAACATCTGTGCACATATTAAAATACCAGACACTGGCAGCCACAGATGTCTGGACTCACAAAAGTATGGCATACACTGGTAGGAATGGGTAGCACTGCTATTGCGACTGCTGTAGCTTTACCCTGGTAAGGCAACCATAATAATATAATCACAGAGTGTGTGTGTGTGTGTGTGTGTGTGTGTGTGTGCGTGCGTGCATGCATGCGTGTGTGTGTGTGTGTGTGTGTGTTAATTAGAGTTTAATGTTGCATAATGTGCAGACAAGAGACAAATTTCCACATATGATTATAATTTTTTAGCACGGACAACAAACAATCTTATTTTATTTTATCTTATAATGTTATTTTCTGCACGGGATTAATCAAATATTACCCCTAAGTGAGGCCAGGAATGTCTCAGGGCTTTTACTTGATTCTGCCTTCCTGTCTCCTCTCTTGCTTTTCTGCCTAGTCCTCTTGTTCTTTCTGTGCTGTCATTTTTCTGCCTAGTCCTCTTGTTCTTTCTGTGCTGTCATTTTTCTGCCCAGTCCTCTTGTTCTTTCTGTGCTGTCATTTTTCTGCCTAGTCCTCTTGTTCTTTCTGTGCTGTCATTTTTCTGCCTAGTCCTCTTGTTCTTTCTGTGCTGTCATTTTTCTGCCCAGTCCTCTTGTTCTTTCTGTGCTGTCATTTTTCTGCCTAGTCCTCTTGTTCTTTCTGTGCTGTCATTTTTCTGCCTAGTCCTCTTGTTCTTTCTGTGCTGTCATTTTTCTGCCTAGTCCTCTTGTTCTTTCTGTGCTGTCATTTTTCTGCTAATGGTCCATTCTCCTGACTTTTTTCAGAAAACGCTCAAACTTTTTTCGATAAGAGTTAAGACCTAGGCTTTTGTTCAGATCTGCTGGACTTGGAATTTACATTAATACCTGCATTAACCCTCTCCTTGCTATAAAATTATGTGCACTGCTGGTTCTAATTCCTCCCAAGTATCATCTCAAAAGGTCCTATGGGTACCAATGAAAAATACATTAGGGGCCAGCAGTTATGACTGCCTCCTATGCAAACCAAAAACACTAATTTTAAGACTTCCGTAACACAAAGGGATACACAAAACATTGGAACTCAAGCAGGTTGTCACAGGATGTCACATAAGTAAACATGGGAAAGTTCTGACAACGACATCACACAACCTCCTCAGGGCATGGAAAGGGTTAACATTAATGATGAATAAGTGCATCATTTCAAAATGAGCCCTACACACTGCAGGGCTGGGCAGGAAGCACACTGAAGCCAGCTGCCAATGGGAGGTGATGCTTAAAGTGCACCAGCTGCCCTACTTGTACTGCTTGCATTAACTGCAGTGACGGCGCTTAACATTTCTCAAAGCTAAACATATTTCAAAACAGTGTGACATCTATAAGGTGGTGAAAGTGATTCACGGAAAGCAGTCAAATACTGACTGTAACCTCGTCAGATACTAGAGCTGTACTGGCAAACACCCAGCTTCCTTCCTGGTCTAGAACACACACACAAACATACACACACACACACACACACACACACACACACACACACACACACACATGCACACACACATACACACACACACACACACACACACACACACACACACTCACACATGTGCACGCATACGCACACATGTGTGCACGCACATGCACACACACACACACATGCACGCTATGCACACACACACACACATGCACGCTATGCACACACACACACACACACACACACACACACACACACACACACACACACACACACACACACACGCGCCACATGCACTCTCTCACTGTGTTTTTTTTTTTTTGTTGCTGCTTTTTACAACCACCATAACAGCCAGTACATCTGACTGATTGCTGATTTTGTTTCCAGTATATGCTTATCTTTTCCAGTAAAATACTGAAAATTACCAGTTAACGAGAACCCTGAACTGACATATATGTAATTTTACCCTTCCGCAGTGTTAATGTGACATGAAATATTTTGAAAATGCAGTGAATGGAACTTTGCCTGAAAGAAAAGCGAGCGAACTGGAGTACCTGGAGTAAAACTAAAACAGCCAGCCCACAAATCAGTATGTGTATCACATATCAGAAAATTTGATCCCTCCTTATGAGGCACAAACCCTTGCTCTCTAACACTGTGTCCACTTAGTCAGAATACACTGCCTCAAACAGCTGAGCTCATGGCCTGTGTGTGTATGTGTGCAGCCATGCATTTGTTTATGTACAATGTGTCTGCACCAAGCATGCATGCATGGGTGTGGTGTGGTGTGGTGTGTGTGTGTGCGTGCGTGCGTGCGTGCGTGTGTGTGTGCATCCCCACCCATACCTCCCATACCTTTGTATTTTTTGTTTGTTTGTTTGGTCCTTTGGAGATGTCACACTAAACTGTTGGGGAAATCAAACTAGAACACTGAAAAAAGCAAGTAAAAACGTGTCAGTCACGCTAGCAGATTAGAAAGAAAATCAGTCTTAAACCAACAGTGCTTTCAATCACAAAATGTTTGCTGTGTATCACGTTCTTTTCATCTATTTCAAGCACTCAAGAATTTATTTTTGATTCAGATCTGAGAAGGCTACACAGTTCCTATGATTTCTGTGTCAACTGTATCCCACACAAAGGAACTTAACTCAGTAATAATGATGCCAGTACTGATTCCCTGTCAACGCTATTCAAGGTCTGAACCAAGATCAAACAGGAAAGTGTTTAGTAATGACAGTCATAAATTCCACATACATATATACAGAATCCACCACTAAAAATGTATACATCATCATTCTGAGATGACATTAGAAGCTGCAGTCAAAAGTGCTGCACAAGAAAATATTTTAATGCCCCCTGCCCCCTTCCTGGTTTACTTTAATCCATCCATCTGACTCAGAGCACTCAAGTGCAAAGCACTACATTTCAACAAGGCCAACCCAATAAAACCAAGACATTTTTAGAATGTCCTCAATGTCAAAGTGGTGCAAGGAAGCTCTATGCTCTGCTGAATGAATGGCAATGTAGAAATTATACCATTACCAGTCATAGTCACCCCAGGCTGGCTGTTACAGTACTGACTCTTTCAAAGCAGATGACACTGTCATGTAATATAGCAAGTTTATTAAAGTTACTTCCAAACTCTCCTCCTACAGCATATTGATCTGTGTGTCCATTCATTCCTGTCTGGCACCCTTATATGTAGACGTGAATACTGGTGGGGAGCTGGTGTTGAAACCAAAGATTGTACAGCAAAAGCAAATTTGTGTAGGGTTCCATCCGGTCTTTTGTGAAGCCTCCAAGTGAGTCCCACAGGGGACGGTGCTGGGCCCTCTTCTCTGTGGTTACAGAAGCTTTGCTGCAAAGAGCTACTTCTACAAAAACGGAATCACCGAGCAGGCAGACTGGTGGGCAAAGTGGACATGACCAGTGATCACGCTTGGCATTTTGCAAACCGGATGTGTAAGGTGGTGAATGTGGTTCACCCCAGGAAAACGGTCAGAAATTACTGTAACCGGTCACCTAGATAGCCTTCATTACTACTACCAGACTTGTGCTAGCAAACACCCAGCTCCCTTCCCTGCCTAACACACACACACACACACACACACACACACACACACACACACACACACACACACACACACACTTCTACTTCTTCTTTCATTTAAGGGCCCACAATCAACATGTCGATTATTCTGGCACCTATAACTGGGGTGTTCGCTGTAGTACTGGTCCAGCATAAAAGGAATCAGAATGGGGGAGGTGGGGGAGGTGTGAAGTTGGGGGGGGGGGGGGATACTATAGGTATTTTTTCAGCTTGATACCCTTGACCCAAAAGCATCAAGGGTGGGGGCCTCCACTGCTTTCATGGGTAACGAGTTCCAGTCCCTGATGGTTTTGGGACGAAGGAGGAGCCTCTATGCTGGGTTCTGGTGGTGAGCAGAGTGAGCTGTTTGTCATGGGTGCGTCATTGACGTGATGGGAGGGGGACCAGTTTGGCTTTCAGGGTGGGGCAATGTGCAAGGCGTCGTTGCTCCAGAGTAGGCCAGCCCAACACCTCCAGCATGTTGTTGCGCACACACACACACACATATATGCATGCACCCACACCGCCCACACTCTATCTCTCAAGTCACTGTGCTGCATTGTTGTGTTTTTTTTTGTTTTTGTTTTTTAACCAGTCCAATAAAATAACAGCCGGTACGTCTCACCAATTGCTGATTTTGTTTCTGATATAGATATATATATGCTTATCTTATCCAGTACTGAAATACTGCAAATTACCAGTTAACGTGAACTCTGCATGACAAATGGTTTGTGTCTTGGAGGGGAGCAGCTTGAGACACTTACTTACCAGCACAAAGACAAGGACATCACACTGTCAATCACCTGGATGAGAGAAATGAATGACATTCCTTTTGACAGATTCAGTGAAGCATGGGTAGAAAGAGGAAGTATTCCACAGAAAATGTCACCATCCCTCAGACCAACAGAGGAAGTTTCAGAAGACAACACTGGGGGAACTTGAGACAAAACAGGGCAGGGAGCATGTATTGGCTTTCCTGAACACACATATATCTCTGTGTAAATTATACAAATATTTTGAGAGTTTATTTAACTCCTTTGTGTGTTGATTCATCTCTGTGTATATAATATGTGTGTAGAACACTTCAAGGAAAGAGTCCCTTCTTCTAACCCTAACCCTGATGAGTGCGTTTCCAGAATTAGGGGCACTTGCTGAACCTTGCAGGCCTTTTTCCCTGCAGAAGAACACAGAAACAGAGCACACCAAGAGTGCTATGTCATGGCACCACAAAATGCCGGTGACCTAGTTGCAGCCTGCTGTCAGTCCTGGGGCACTAAGTGGCAGCTCTGATTACTTGCTGATGGCTGCCTGCTGTACTTGCCCTGGAGCCAGTCACACTGTACTTGCCCTGTCCAGTCATGCTGCTGTTGTCCTATCTGATCACACTGTACTTGTCCTGTCCAGTCACACTGTACAAGTTGCCCTGTCCAGTCACACTATACAAGTTGCCCTGGATTCAGTCACACTGTACTTGCCCTATCCAGTCACACTGTACTTGCCCTGTCCAGTCACACTGTACTTGCCCTGTCCAGTCACACTGTACCTGCCCTATACAGTCACACTGTACTTGTCCTGTCCAGTCACACTGTACAAGTTG
>JABMCL010002907.1:210000-217500 GCA_018857735.1 Alviniconcha marisindica | reverse complement strand
TCTCTCTCTCTCTCTCTCTCTCTTACCCACACCCCTCTCTCATCCCCCGTCTTTCTAGTGCAGCGACCTTGACTTGATATATTATTACATAATATAATACCGTCTTGGCTTGGGCTGTCACAACACATTGGCGGTGGGTGGCAAGAACACCAAGGCTACATTAAAGTGCCGTCATGCGCTGCATGGTTGTGTGGGGACTATCTCTAGCCATGCTAAGCTCCTTCGCGTGATGGTAGCATGTATTATGCTTTGCACCTTTATTCCACTTTCTGTTACATTGAATGCGTTTCAAGGTCAGCGCAGCCTGAAACAGTTGCGGGCACTCTAAGAAATAGAGCTTGCTGAGCCGAGATTTTTGGTCGAAGTTCACCTTTTGGGGTAGATATATAAAAATAAAAATAAAAAATAAAAATAAAAACTTCACCAATATGCTGTTTCATATTCTTAAGACAAGCTCTTGTGATGCCCTTCCAAATATAGGTCAAAGTGTACTCGACAGAAAGTCTTGTGGCAAACTCTTCAGTTTTCTTCGCTTTAATGAGCAGCTAAGTTGAGATGGTAACTCCTCGGACATGATAAAGAAAGAAAAAAGTGATCTCTGTCGTCTTCTCTTCTGTTTGCACTTGTCGAGCAGAGGTTTTGTGACATCTTTCTGAACCAGATCTCGACCATCCATGATAATCTCAATTCCCAGACCCTGCATCTACCTCCAGTCGGTCACAGTTTTTGGTAGATCCCCACTGACTGCCTTCCGCCGTCTGTCAGAATCGACAGTACGCGAAGTGCTGAACAAGATCGCCATAAAAACATGCGAACTGGACCCTTTTCCGTCGTGGTTACTGGCTGAACTCATTGATGACCTTCTCCCGTCTTTTACTTCAGTTATTAATGACTCTTTTTTCTTCTGTGTTCAAATCCGCCGTTGTCACGACGTTGTTGAAAGAAAAGAAAAAAAAACTCTTTTGACACTACAAATTTAAAGAACTATAGGCCTGTCTCCAACCTGCCCTTCCTTTCCAGGATCACTGAAAAGATTCTCTCCTTCAACTGTCCCAGCATCTTGAAAGCAGTAATCTCTTCTACCCCCTTCAGTCTGCCTATCGCCCAGGCCATAGCACTGGAACCGCCCTTCTGAAAATTGTAAACGATCTCCTCGCAGCTCTTGATGTCAACCACATTTCTCTGCTCTCTCTACTTGACCTATCCGCCGCTATCGACTACTCCATTCTATTCTCCAGGCTCCATCACATCTTTGACATTTCTGGCACTGCTCTGTCTTGGTTTCAGTCATACCTCTCTGATCAAACTCAGGTCATCTCTGCCAATGGTATTTTCTCCGCTCCTGCGGCCTTAAACGTCGGTGTCCCCCAGGGGTCAGTGCTTGGTCCTACTCTGTTTGTCCATTACACCCATCCTATTTCTTAAATTGTATCCTATCACTCTCTTTCATATCACAGTTTCTCAGACGACAACCAGCTGTACAAATCTGGCAACATTACTCAATTTCCTGAAATTAAACTCATTAAACTCAGTCTTGTATTTCTAATGTGAAAGCATGGATGACAAATAATCAACTGCAGTTGAACAATGTTAAAACGAAAATAATTCTACCGCTAAAAAGACGATTCTCAATTCTGACTCTGTTCCACAGTCCATAAACCTGGAGGGTTCTGACATCAAACTTGCCAACACAGTTCGCAGCCTAGGTGTGTGTCTGTCTTGATCTATTCTCTCTTTCCAACAGCAAATCTCCTCTGTTTGTCGTGTGTGCTATCTGAGACTTCGTCGGTTTAGTGCAATACGCCACTATCTGTCCGAAGATGTCACTCCAAAAATGTGTGTACGTTTGGTCTTTCAAGACTAGATAATTGCAACTCACTTTTGGCGGGCTGTCCTAAGTATCTTCTTTCTAAACTCCAACAGGTACAGAACAATGCTGCAAGACTCATTTTCAGAACAACCAGATCCGCCCACGTCACTCCTATGCTTCATTCTCTTCACTGGCTACCTATTGAGCAAAAGGATAAAATACAAGTTGTTTTTGCTTTGCTTTAAGGTCATTTCTCATCAGGCCCCCATCTACCTTTCAGAACTTCTTCGCCTTTACACTCCTTCTCGGCAGCTCCGCTCTTCTGCAAACGCCCGAGTGTTCAGAATAACATCCTTCCGAACAAAGTCCAGTGGTCAGCGCTCTTTCTCTTACCAGGCTCCAGTTATCTGGAACCAACTCCCTGTTTCTGTCCGCCATTCTACCTGTCAGCTCTTTTACATCTTCCTTGAAAACCTTTCTCTTTTAAAAAAACTTTTCTTCAGTCCCATTGCCCTGATACACGTGTGTGTGTGTGTGTGTGTGTGTGTGTGTGTGTGTGTGTGTGTGTGTGTGTGTGTGTGTGTGTTGTGTGTGTGTGTGTGTGTGTGTGTGTGTGTGTGTGTGTGTGCGTGTGTGTGCGTGTGTGCGCGCGCGCGCGCGCGAGCGCACGCGCGTGCATGTATTCGTGTTGTATGCGTTGAATTTTGAAAGTATGTAATTTAAAGAATGTGTAAGCGGTTAGGGTCTGTGCGGGTTAGGCGCTCTGACTATCCATTAAAAAAAAAAAAGATTTACTGCGCTCTAACTATCCACATAAAAAAATAAAAAATGTTTTACTGAAATATCCAGGTTGATGTGTGAGGCAAACAGTAGGTACGTAATTGGATCACCGCGTAACGTTACTCTGTGATACACGGGTTAAGACCGAGGGTGTTTTACTACTATTTCAGTTTCCACTTTCAGTACTTTATACCTTTTGGGCTAACATCCGAAAAGCGAGTCGATGTTTTGATCGGTGGATTCTGGATCTGTTCCGCGGGGTGGGTCGGACGCCCAGGAGTGTCTGAAGCATTAAAGTTGAGATTTTCTTGACACTATATACACGCAAATATTGGGGGGTACCAGGCGAGATCAAAAGATCAAGAGATCTTAGAGGAGGGAGGTGGAGCTGGACCTTCAGCTTAGCCCAGAAGAGATCATGAGTAGGGAGGTGGAGCTGGGCTAAGAAGATTGGACTTCCTTTGCTTGAGTTGTCCAAGTTGTTCGTCAACAGCAGTGCGACGGACATTGTCTTTGTGACTCTGGCCAGGCACAGCAGTTGAAAACAGCAATTGCGCAGTGCACAAGTCGCTGGGCAATGGCGAGGGGACACCGCCCTAACACTTCCATTGTTCTGGCGGCGGTCCACGGTCTCTCCTGTCTTTTTGGGCGGTTTCGCGGTCGAGCCTTCACTCTTTCGGCCCCTTCCCACTCTGCCCCCGTCCCTAATAGGCCATCTCGCCTCCGTGGACGTAAAGCACCCTGAATCATTGGGGGGTGGTGGGTGGGGAGGGGGGTCCCGGGGTGGGAGGGGGGGCCGGGGGGGGGGGCCGGGGGGGAGTATGTTTGATGACAAATTTGTCTATGTCAATATTGCGTTTGGATGTTTTTTGCTTTAACTTGAGTATGAAATGTACGCGTCTGGGGCTGAATTTAAAAAGGGCACTCTAAGACCCCACTATTATTATTATTATTATTAATATTATTATTATTATTATAAACTCGACAAATGCAAAACGGTGCATGATGTCAGTGTCACAATACAAACTTGCAGACTGTTCAACGCAAGTTAGTAAGTTTGCACAATACATATTTTGTTACATCATTAAACATTGTTACTATCCCTTCAACGCTATTATATTTAAAAGAAAGTTCATGCACACTAACGCTAAATCAAATGAACAATAGCCAAAAAATAATATGGTCTTGCAGTTCAGTACAAGTAAATTGAAATTATGTTTCATCTTCTTCTTTTTTGTTCTTCTTTTTTTTCTTCTTCTTCTTTCTTTTTTTCTTCTTTTTTTTTCTTTCTTTCTGCCTTTGATTTTTTTCTCCGTTTTTTTTTTTCGTTTTTGTCTTTCTTCCTTTGATTTAGGTTTTTGTTGTTGTTGTTGTTTGTTTTTAATATATACTTTTTTTTATTACATAGATATATACATGGAGCATTCGAGAACATGTGACATTGATGCATTGCACATTTTATAATGATATAAACATGAAATGAAAGAAGAAACTTGGTAACGAAACGGCTTGAAACTACATTGGCTTGAGATTGAATTTTTTTTTTTTTTTTTTTTAAATTTCTGCTGTTTGTTTTTATTTTTGTTTGTTTCGTTATTTTATTTTTGTTGCTGTCGTTATTTCTTTACTTTTACTGTTTCAATGAAATCCGCTATTTGACAAATTTTGTTATCTTCACAACTTTAAAATCAGTCTAATACCAATTATGCGAGAAGACTTCAAACAAAAAAAGAAGAAGAGACTTACTCAGCACGAGCACTACAAAACTTGATTAGTGCGTGGAAGTTTCCATCACACGTCAAAAACTACCACCCAGCCGGGCTATCATGTGTGTTAGCACGGGAAGAACGTGGGCAGACGGAGAAGCGATATCTCACTGCTTGTTGTCTCTAGTGTCATACCGTCAGAGTTCGCCTGTCGTGTGGAGAGACCTTTAGCATGCGGACTTGACTCAGCCTATGAAATCGCTGCAAATCGTCCTGATTGTCCTTGTGGCTTGGAGTGTAATATCCATGCGGTGGCCGCATAGCTTATAGTGTTGCAGGCTGTACGTACTCACGAACGCACCATGCACGAATCCGGCAGTGCGTGTTATATGTAGATTTGTGAGCGTTGACGAGTCGTGTGAAAAACAAAGAACAAACAAACTCTTAGGTGTTGCGTCTTTTTGTTCCTGTAGTCTTTCTTAGTGTCTTTTTTGGGGGGTGGGGTGGGGGGGTGGGGGGGGTTAGAGGGGAAGAGAGTTGGTGTGTGTGTGTGTGTGTGTGTGTTTTTGTGTGTGTGTGTGTGGTGTGCGTGTGTGTGTGTGTGTGTGTGTCGGCGCGTGCGTGTGGTGCGTGTGTGCGTGTGTGTGTGTGTGTGTGTGTGTGTGTGTGTGTGTGTGTGTGTGCCTTCTCTCTCTCTCTCTCTCTCTCTCTCTCTCTCTCTCTCTCTCTCTCTCTCTCTCTCTCTCTCTCTCTTCTCTCTCTCTCTCTTCTCCCTCCCTCCCTCCTCCCTCCCTCCTCCCTCTCTCTCTCACAGCACACACACACACACACACACACACACACACACACACACACACACACACACCCCCCCCCACACCCCCACACACACACACACACCACACACACACACACACACACACACACACACACACACACACACACAACACACACACACACACACACACACACACACACACACACACACACACACACACACACACACACTCACTCACAGAAAGACAGAGACAGAAAAGAAGGGGGGAACAGTATTATGAATAGTGATACTCAGGAGGCTATTTTGAGTGCTGTGAGATTCCTCTTGAGTGTATTAATTTTAGTCTATGATCCCAAATGAACGGGATAGTTAAGTATACGTTTGTTCGCATGCTCAGTATCTCACGGATAATGACAGAAAACATCCGTGTATTTGTTCCCATACGGATGTGGCTTTTTGGCCTCACATTGCGAGAGTTATAATTATATCGGTCGGGATTGCATCAGCCCGTTGCCCATTCAGCTGAAAATGTCATCGCCATAGTCAGTACGTGTGTCACTTGTTGCCACACTGAAAGGCGCTGCTGTCCTGTTCAATTACATGTGTGTGTGTGTGTGTGTGTGTGTGTGTGTGTGTGTGTGTGTGTGTGTGTGTGTGTGTGTGTGTGCCTTGGCGTCTCTCTCTCTCTCTCTCTCTCTCTCTCTCTCTCTCTCTCTCTCTCTCTCTCTCTCTCTCTCTCTCTCTCTCTCTCACTGCCTGTGTGTGTGTGTCTGTGTGCGCGCGTCTCTCTCTCTCTCTCTCTCTCTCTCTCTCTCTCTCTCTCTCTCTCTCTCTTCTCTCTCTCTCTCTCTCTCTCTTAGCAAGGACTAGTTGTTAGACAGGTTTTAACTGAACCTAAACTACAATCCTTGTAAAATAAAGTTTTCAGTTCGAGTTCTCTCTCTCTCTCTCTCTCTCTCTCTCTCTCTCTCTCTCTCTCTCTCTCTCTCTCTCTCTCTCTCTCTCTCTCTCTCTCTCTCTCTCTTCTCTTAGCAAGGGCTAGTTGTTAGACGTTTTAACTGAACCTAAACTACAATCCTTGTAAAATAAAGTTTTCGAGTTCGAGTCTCTCTCTCTCTCTCTCTCTCTCTCTCTCTCTCTCTCTCTCTCTCTCTCTCCTCCTCTCTCTCTCTCTCTCTCTCTCTCTCTCTTAGCAAGGACTAGTTGTTAGACAGGTTTTAACTGAACCTAAACTACAATCCTTGTAAAATAAAGTTTTCGAGTTCGAGTTCTCTCTCTCTCTCTCTCTCTCTCCTCTCTCTCTCTCTCTCTCTCTCTCTCTCTCTCTCTCTCTCTCTCTCTCTCTCTCTCTCTCTTAGCAAGGACTAGTTGTTAGACAGGTTTTAACTGAACCTAAACTACAATCCTTGTAAAACAAAGTTTTCGAGTTCGAGTTCTCTCTCTCTCTCTCTCTCTTCTCTCTCTCTCTCTCTCTCTCTCTCTCTCTCTCTCTCTCTCTCTCTCTCTCTCTCTCTCTCTCTCTCTCTCTCTCTTTCTCTGAGAGCTATTACATTAATATTTCCAGATACAACTCAACTACAACTACTGACCAGAAATTGAAAAACATGAGGATAATGAACCTACAGAAACAACTGGAATACAACAAGGGTCTGTTCATGTACAGGGTCTTTAACAATGAGGCTCCGGGGTACATATCTAACCTGTACACACGCCCTCGCGCTATTCCAACTCTAGGAACTATCAGCTTAGTTTGCCTAGGCCAAGAATAGGCATAATTATTCAAAACAAGTATAGCCTTCTCTGGTGCCTTTCTGTAAAACAGTCCACGCCTGACAGTCATATCTTGTCACTCGCTGAGTTCCCTCAAGCGGAAACTTCGTGTACACCTTGAGGCAGTTACATAGGATGGATTGTGACAGAAAACTGAGAGGGAGAGAGACAGACAGACAGAAAGAAAGAGAGAGAGGTAGACGGAACGGTTTTCGGGTGACTGGCATTGCCATTGCAATGATCTATGGTCATTTGAGACCTAGTTTCTACACCCATTCAGTTCCGCCCAGTCCTCCTGACTTTCCGACTACGTGTGTGTGTGAGTTTAAGCTTACTATTAGTAGTAGTAGCTTATATGAATCTATCAGATATTCTACTGCCTTATCTCCTGGTTGTGCACTTAAAACTACACGTATAAGTAACTGAGCGATGCATGCAGTGTATACATGTGCGCATGTGGCGCTGTGAACGCGCACGTTTTGTATGAAGTTTGAATGAATGCTTCAGTCATGCATACATTTTCACTCATTGATCATGCTTCATATATATGTAAAAATGATGCCTTGTAAAAACATTTGTGCCGTCTATGAATCTCAGTTTAAGTCTCTCATTTGGTTTTGTATATCTGTTGCTTTCTGTCTCTGTCCGTTTGTCTGCCT
>JABMCL010002907.1:190000-195000 GCA_018857735.1 Alviniconcha marisindica | reverse complement strand
CTCAAGAGAGTCCAGGGGAGATGAGAGCAGGGAGGTGGAGCTGGACTCTCAGGAGAGCCCAGGGGAGATCAAAACAGGGAGGTGGAGCTGGACTGTCAATAGAGCTCAGGCGAGATCAAGAGGAGGGAGGTGGAGCTGGCTGGACCCTCAAGAGAGCCCAGGGGAGATCAGAGCAGGGAGGTGGAGCTGGACTCCTCAAGAGAGCCCAGGAGAGATGAAGAGAAGGGAGGTGGAGCTGGACTCTCAAGAGAGCCCAGGAGAGATCAAGAGCATGGAGATGGAGATGGGCTCTCATAGAGAGTTGGACAATCCTTCGCTTCAGTTCCTCAACAGCTGCTTTGCGGACACTGTCTTTATGACTTTGCTCTGCACAGCTTGTTGAAAGAGCAGTTAGCGAAATACGAAAGCTGCTTCGCATGGCGGAGTCCCCACCGCCTAAACATCGTAGTTCTGGCGGTGGCTGACGGTCACCACGGTCTTTACGGGTCGAAGCGCGCGGACGAGCTATTCATGTTTTGACCTAGCCGAGGCGGATGAAGTTCAGTGACTGAAACCTACCAGAAGCGTGGAAACCCATCACACACCTACACAAGGAACAGGCCGCTTATCGATGTACGCTGACATGTATTGATACCACAGCCATTCTTCAAATACAGTAACGAAAGACAGATGAGCATTTGAAACCACAGCGAATAATCAAATTAAAGCGTGGAGAAGCTCCTGGTATAGCGTTGAACGCTTCGCTTATTGCCAGGAGTTCTACCTTTCTCATTATTTTTCCCCATTCCTCCTCAAACGTAAAGTGGCCTGTAACGTGAACGATCGATGGCTCCTACTTCCACTGCCAGGAATTCTGCCTTTCTCATTTCTGCACTTACTGGTCGTTCAACTCCATTTTTTACCATTCCTCTTCAAACGTGAAGTGGCCTGTAACGGCATGAGCGATGACTCGGACTTCTACTTCTGATTGGTTGGACTTCCACTTCTGATTGGCTGGACTTCCACTGTTGATTGGTGGATTTCCACTTTCGATTGGGTGACTTGCCTTTCGCCCCAACGTGTCTTCTTCCGCCAATCACCATTACTGTGGAACACTCTGCCCAACTCTTCCCAATATTCGTCTTCCGTAGCCTCATTTAAATCTGCCCTCAAGACCCAGCTTCCCACTCTTAGCAATGATTAGATTGCTGTATGGCTTACCTGTGTGTGTGTGTGTGTGTGTGTGTGTGTGTGTGTGTGTGTGTGTGTGTGTGTGTGTGTGTGTGTGTGTGTGTGTGTGTTGTTACGTGTATGGTTGTGTATTTTGGTTACTCTGTGTGTGTGTGTGTGTGTGTGTGTGTGTGTGTGTGTGTGTGTGTGTGTGTGTGTGTGTGTGTGTCTCTCTCTCTCTCTCTCTCTCTCTCTCTCTCTCTCTCTCTCTCTCTCTCGAAGCGATAAAGACCGTTGAATGAAGTGTTACAACGTGCTTGTTTATATACTGAGTGTGGTTTCATTGTGATCCTGATTTTGTACACCTTTGTCGACATATTGGCTTCGAATGAAGTGACACTGTAAACTGGTGCATGGTTGTATGGAGTACACAGAACGTGCGCCGAAACAGCAGTAGTTTCACGTGGCACCAGCCATGTAACAACCAAACAGCGTTGTCCGTACATCGCTTTTGATGGATATCAAAAAACACGCCGTAAAAGGATACAGTCACGGCACTCACTCTCTCAGGAGCTGTGTGAGAGTCGAGGTGGCCGTCGTGGGCTTTCCGTCCTAACGAGCCTTCTGGTTTCTGTGGACGTAAAGCAACATTGAACCGTGCTTAGGCATTGGTCACAGTTTGTCCCTAATGAGTCAACCGACATCCGAGGACATGAAGCTCTACACCATTATCATCATCACTCATTCTAAATCACGTCCGTAATAGTTCGTACGGTCTCTGCGGACATAAAGCAACATTTGAATAATTCAGAATCACATGCAAAATGAGCGCAGTGAGTCTGCTCCAGGGCAGAGACCAGCGCTGTATAAAAGCATTCAATAATAATGATGATAATGTCATAGTTCAGGAGCTGTGTGAGAGTCGAGGTGGCCGTCCTGGGCTGTCCGTCCTAACGAGCCTTCTGGTTTCCGTGGACGTAAAGCTATGCTGAACCATGCTTCGGCATTGGTCTCAGCTTGTCCCTAATATGTCAACCGACATCTGAGGACATTAAGCAACACTACCTACCTACCTAATGATAATGTATGCTAATGTAGTCCCAAGCCCTTACTTCTACCAGTGAGAACTCAAACATCTGAAGGAAAAAAAGTCTGAAACAAGAACTCAGAACTCAGAACTTTATTACACAAGGATTACGATTTTAGGCAGTTGCCTATTCTTACAATCTGTCCCCACTAATCTACATGCCTAGAATAACAGCTAGCGTTCTAAAACAATATCCAAACACATAAAAGGTTCATAAGAACGCTATTTATGTCCTAATAAATAGCGTTCTTTGGAGGCTTTTCTGTGTTTGGATCAAAAATCGGAAACAAGAATGAGAACTCAACTGACACTGAAGGTCGCGAGAACACTCCAAGCAGAGGCTGATGCACTACCGTGCCCAGGGGAGTCAAAAGAGCATCAAGCAGTCTGTACTATTTGTTCGGTGCTGTGTGGTTGTTGTCATATCTTCGCCCTGTGCTGGTAGTGTTTGTTCTGAGATGACTCGGCAAAAAAAAGGAAACCTTCTACTCGTGTTATATCCTCTTCCACCTCCCTCACCCACCGGCCCCTCGCCTTTCGCTTTTTGGTTTGTGTTTTTTTGCTCTGAGGGCCGTGGGAAGGTGAGGGAACTGCAGTCTGTAGTGATCAAAATGCAAATGTCACTCAGTCGCTTCTCCCGACCGTATGATGCAATAAACGGGGTGGAGCATGCGTTGGCCTAGCCTTCTTCTTCTTCTCCTCCATTCCCCCTCTTCTTCTGTTCTATGTCTGTCTGTCTGTCTCTCTCTCTGCCTCTGTCTCTGTCTGTCTATCTGTCTCTGTCTGACTGTCTCTCTGTCTCTGTCTGTCTGTCTCTCTCTGCCTCTGTCTCTGTCTGTCTATCTGTCTCTGTCTGACTGTCTTTCTGTCTCTGTCTGTCTGTCTGTCTGTCTGTCTGTCTGTCTGTCTGTCTGTCTGTCTGTCTGTCTGTCTCTGTCTGACTGTCTCTCTGCCTCTGTCTCTCTCTGTCTCTGTCTCTCAGTCTGTCTCTCTGTTTCTGCCTGTCTGTCTCTCTGTCTCTGTCTCTCTGCCTCTGTCTCTCTCTCTCTCTCTCTGCCTCTCTGTCTCTCTGTGTCTGTCTGTCTGTCTCTGTCTGTCTGTCTGTCTGTCTGTTTGCCTCTCTCTCTCTCTCTCTCTCTCTCTCTCTCTCTCTCTCTCTCTCTCTCTCTCTCTCTCTCTCTCTCTCTTTTTTGGGGGAGGGGGGTAGGGGAGTGGGGGAGAAGAGAAAAAGGAGTGGCTTCTCAGTCGCTAGAGGTCGTATGTTTCTCCCCTTCGTTATTTCTTTTTTCTTTTCTTTTTAAGCGTACTTTCCCGGTGTTTATCGTTTTCCGCCCTATGCGTGGGCTGCTGTCTCTCGTTTTAAAGGAGCTAGCCCTCTCAGTTAAGCCACGTTTTGTCCAGCAGGCAGAACAGATGAAAACAAAACTGAAAACAACCTAGAATCAAGGATTTACAAAACTGAAAACAACCTAGAATCAAGGATTTACAAAACTGAAAACAGCCTAGAATCAAGGATTTGGTTTCAAAGTGCTCCGTTCTAAAGCGGGACTCTGACTACGAAACAGCGTCAGGGTAAGACGTCAGAAGCGGTATTCATCTCTACATCTGATTCATATCTTATATAATTATTGAAGGAGGAGGAGGATGTGTGTGTGTGTGTGTGTGTGTGCGTGTGTGTGTGTGTGTGTGTGTGTGTGTGTGTGTGTGTGTGTGTGTGTGTGTGTGTGTGTGTGTGTGTGTGTGTGTGTGTGTGTGTGTGTGTGTGTGTGTGTGTGTGTGTGTGTGTGTGTGTGTGTGTGTGTGTCTGGTGTGTGTGTGTGTGTGTTGGTCGGATGTGCTCCGGGGTATGTGTTGCGTGTGTCTTTATATGTTGTGTGTGTGTGTGTGTGTGTGTGTGTGTGTGTTGTGTGTGTGTGTGTGTGTGTGTGTGTGTGTGTGTGTGTGTGTGTGTGTGTGTGTGTGTGTGTGTGTGTGTGTGTGTGGTGTGTGTCCTGGGTATGTGTTTGCGGGTGTCCTGGGTATGTGTGTGTGTGTGTGTATGTGTGTGTGTGTGTCTTAGGTATGTGTTTGCGTGTGTCCTGAGTATGTGTGTGTGTGTGTATGTGTGTGTGTGTGTGTGTGTCTTAGCTATGTGTTTGCGTGTGTCCTGGGTGTGTGTGTGGGGGGGGGGGGGGGGGGGTGTGCGTGTGGGGGTGTAGTGAAGATTCCTTGGGACACGTGCGTTAACACAGCCTATTGTACGGTAACACCTATATCGCCAATTCACACGATAACGTTCCGGATTACTGGAGCCAACGGCTGTTGCGCGGGAAAGGTTATCCACAAGACAGCAGCAAAGCGTGGCTGGTTAAACGGGCTTAACGCCGAGTTGTCTCCGAAGTACCTCTGCTGGCGGGGACCGAGATCCCAGGATGTGGGCGATTTGCCTTCTTATCATCACAAACATAGCGTTTGCTTGTCGTTGAGGTTCTTAGCCAGTCTAGGGCAAATAATGATTTTGTACTGTTTGCAAGATAAACAATGTTTACTCTGACAAGATTGGTTTGGGCAAGGAACTTTGTACTGTTTGCAAGTCAAACACTGTTTAATCTGACAAGTTTGGTTTGGTTAAATTGGTTTAACGCCAAGATGTCTCCGAAGAGGTACTGGCGGGGACCGAGAAATCAGGAGGTGGGGAGGAGAGGGAGATTATATACCTGTCGCTACACTGTCACCCCCTGAATGACTCCTGCATTAAGGTGGGCAACGATAAAAGCCGTTTTCA
>JABMCL010002907.1:172500-177500 GCA_018857735.1 Alviniconcha marisindica | reverse complement strand
TTCGACGAACTATGATTCGTTTCTTAATTGAACTTTTAGTTCGCCGAACATGGTTCGGACAGTCCAAACTTTACTTCGTTCTCAACTGGCTCGTAATGAGATGCAAGCTTCGGCCCGAACTTGCGGCAGACCGCAGCAGACAGAATGATCGAAAATGTAGGCTAAAGTCAAGTCATGTCAAGTCAATATACTTTCATCATCCCTCACAGGGTAATTCAACTAACTACTTTCTCATTCTGGGTCTCCGAGACAAGGCTGCGCCTCCCACAAGTCAACAAATAAACAAATTCCCTCCGAAGCGAGTGAAGAACCTAGCGACACCGTCATCCATTTTATTTTTATTTTTTCTTCATCCACAGGAGAGCTCTGCTCTCAGCCAATCAGAGGCAATGTTCGTCGAATAGGGCGAATGTTCCCAGAACATGTTGAGCGAAGCTTTTTGGACCACGAATATAGCTTCGACGAATACTTCCAACTATAGGTTCGCGAAGAAAAGTTCGCCCAATTAAGGACCAACTAGCTTCGCCAAATACTTCCAACTAGGTTCGCGAACAAACATTCGCCTAATTAAGAACGGGCTTAAGGAGCGATAATCTGTCCTAAACATCTGTGTTCAAACGCCATGCCGCCCGTTGCAGGTGGGAACAGGTGGAGAGGGAATCTGGTCAGCAACTGGTGTTCAAACCTGGCGGGCTGCAGCTGTGTGAACGTGGCTCCACCGACCACATCATGGAGAAGTATGCAGCGGCGATGGAACGCAACAACATACCGTAAGCGGGTGGAACAGGGGCCTTATAAATAATCTTGTCAATGAAGAAAGGTATCTTGATAATTAATAATTCATTGAATAATTAAAGTATTTTTAAGCGCGCAAAATCGTGTCCCTAGAGACTATTCTAAGCGCAAGCGCAAGCGCACACACACACACACACACACACACACACACACACACACACACACACACACACTCACACAGAGCTTGATTGGATACGTGGAAACTGTCTCCTACACTATGGCTCAGAGCCACACACACACACAAAAAACACCAAAAAGCCCCAAAAAGCAAGACCACAGGATGAGCTGTCACGTTTGTTGTTGTTTGTTTGGTTTGTGAGGTGTTTTATTTTTCGAGAGTGTGTGTGTGTGTGTGTGTGTGTGTGTGTGTGTGTGTGTGTGTGTGTGTGTGTGTGTGTGTGTGTGTGTGTGTGTGTGTGTGTGTGTTGTGTGTGTGTGTGTGTGTGTGTGTGTGTGTGTGTGTGTGTGTGTGTGTGTGTGTGTGTGTGTGAGGTGTGGTGTGTGTACAGTGTGTGTGCGTGTATGTGTGTGTCAAATGTGTTGGGTGGTGGGGGGGGGGGGGGAGGGGGGGGGGTTGTTGTTGTTGTTTTTGTCTGTGTGTATATGTCTCGATGTCAACACCTTCATCGTCGAAAATCGCTTCAACGCGTCCACTCCTGTGGAGAAGCCTGCCGACGCTGCATTATGACAGTAATAACAATAATAATAAAGACGATTTCGAGAACGCCCCGTCTCGTCACTTTGGGCCCCAGGCGTCGGCTTGATAATACGTGCCTGCGTGGGGTACCCTGACCGGAATCAAAGGAAGAGAAAGGAAGAAGACGCCAAAACAACCTACGGCAAGCTTCAGACGATTCAGCTAAGAGCAGACTAAAAAAAAAAATGCATTTTTTTTTTCTTCCCACAATAAGTAATAGGGTAATAAGAAGTGACACACACTCACACACACACACACACACACGCGCGCGCGAGCACACACACACACACTCACACACACACACACACACACACACACACACACACACACACACACACACACACACACACACACACACACCACCGACACACACACACAACACACTCAACACACACCACACCACACACAACACACACACACACACACACACACACACACACACACACACACACACACACACACACACACACACACACACACACACACACACACACACACACAGAGTCCTCTCATGTGATCCGGTGGTTTGGCCCAGCGTTAAGGCGTTAAGCTGGTAAGCAGAGGGACCTCGGTTCGAATCCGCTTCGGCTCTCCATTCCCTTCAAAAATTGTGGTTTGTGGACACTGTCTTGTGACTTTGTCCCTCACAGTTAATGAAACATTAAAATGGCTCTCATCGCGGCCTATCTTAATGCAGGAGTCATTCTGGTGGTGACAATATATCAATAGGTACCCCCATAACCCCCACCCAACCTCACCCCCCACTTCTTCCCGTCCCTATAAGCCTAGTGGTTTCTGTGGACGTTAAGATGATGTTTACCTTTTTTCCCCCACACAACAGAGTCCAGGAGAGAGCAAGGGCAGGGAGGTGGAGCTGGGCTCTCATAGACAGTTGGACAATCCTTCGCTTCAGTTGTTCCTCAGCAGTTGCTTCTCGGACACTGCCTTTGGGGCTTTGCTCGTCACAGCTGTTGAAACTGCAGTCAGCGGGGCACACAAGTTGCTTCGCACTGGCGGGGTCCTCACCTCTTTTAACATCGTTGTTCTGGCGGTGGATGACGGTCTCTTCGGTCTTTACGGGTCAGAGCACAGAGTCCCATCCCCCACACAGAGTTCCATCCCCCACACAGTCAGAGTTCCATCCCCCACACAGTCAGAGTTCCATCCCCCACACAGTCAGAGATTCCGTCTCCCACACAGAGTTCCATCCCCCACACAGAGGTTCCATCCCCCACACAGTCAGAGTTCCATCCCCCACACAGTCAGAGTTCCATCCCCCACACAGTCAGAGTTCCATCCCCCACACAGAGTTCCATCCCCCACACAGAGTCACCCAAAGAGTTCCATCCCCCACACAGTCAGAGTTCCATCCCCCACACAGTCAGAGTTCCATCCCCCACACAGAGTTCCATCCCCCACACAGTCAGAGTTCCATCCCCCACACAGTCAGAGTTCCATCCCCCACACAGAGTTCCATCCCCCACACAGTCAGAGTTCCATCCCCCACACAGTCAGAGTTCCATCCCCCACACAGTCAGAGTTCCGTCCCCCACACAGTCAGAGTTCCATCCCCCACACAGAGTTCCATCCCCCACACAGAGTTCCGTTCCCCACACAGTCAGAGTTCCATCCCCCACACAGTCAGAGTTCCATCCCCCACACAGTCAGAGTTCCATCCCCCACACAGAGTTCCATCCCCCACACAGTCAGAGTTCCATCCCCACACAGTCAGAGTTCCATCCCCCACACAGTCAGAGTTCCATCCCCCACACAGTCAGAGTTCCATCCCCCACAAGTCAGAGTTCCATCCCCCACACAGTCAGAGTTCCATCCCCCACACAGAGTTCCATCCCCCACACAGTCAGAGTTCCATCCCCCACACAGAGTTCCATCCCCCACACAGTCAGAGTTCCATCCCCCACACAGTCAGAGTTCCATCCCCCACACAGTCAGAGTTCCATCCCCCACACAGTCAGAGTTCCATCCCCCACACAGAGTTCCATCCCCCACACAGAGTTCCATCCCCCACACAGTCAGAGTTCCTCCCACACAGATTCCATCCCCCACACAGAGTTCCATCCCCCACACAGAGTTCCTCCCCCACACAGTCAGAGTTCCTCCCCCACACAGTCAGAGTTCCATCCCCCACACAGTCAGAGTGACTCCCCCCCCCCCCCCCCATAAGCAGTAGTCTCCCTTAGGTGAGTCTTTGCTGCTTAACGTCCACGGAGGCGAGAAGGCCTATTAGGGACGGGGACGAGTGGGAAAAGGGGCCATAGTTCAGGAGCTGTGTGAGAGTCGAGGTGGCCGTCCTGAGCTGTCCGTCCTAACGAGCCTTCTGGTTTCCGTGGACGTAAAGCTATATTGAACCATGCTTCGACATTGGTCTCAGCTTGTCCCTAATATGTCAACTGACATCTGAGGACATTAAGCAACACTACCTACCTACCTGGGAAAAGGGGGACAGAAGAGTGAACCTCGAAACAGGCGCCAACCCGGAAGACCGAGGCTGCCGTGGACCGCCGCCAGAACAACAGGATGTTAAGACAGTGTCCGTCCGGCATTGCGCAGCGACCACCGCACCACGCAATTGCTGTCCCAACTGCTATGCAGAAGAGAGTCACAAAGACAGTGTCCGTAGCTCCGCCGTTGGGAAACAACCGAAGCAAGAGAAGTCCAACTCTCTCTCTCTCTCTCTCTCTCTCTCTCTCTCTCTCCTCTCTCTCTCTCTCTCTCTCTCTCTCTCTCTCTCTCTCTAGCCCAGCTCCACCTCCCTGCTCTTGATCTCTTCTGGGCTAGCTTCTTAGTGAGAGTCCAGCTCACCTCCCTCCTCTTGACCTCGCCTGGACCCTGCGACGGTCTCCCTTGGCCGTGGCGTCTTCATTTTGAGGGCGTCGTCAAACAGAGATCTCCGCCCCCCTCCCCCCACCCCTACCCCCTCCAGTGAGACCCCCCCCCGCCCCCCACCCCCTCCGTTTATATACATATACATCTTCTTTATACGCAATGGACCCGACACCGAGGACATGAAGCCCCACATCATCATCATCATTTTCACGCAGCGCAGACCCGAAGATGACAGCAAGGATCGCAGTTTTGACCGATGGTCATTCAGTTGCGGAAAGAATAAGACAACAGCACTGTGTGACACAGGACAACGACAACAGGAAAGGACGGGAGAGGGCCATCGTCAATGACACGAACATCGGAACCGTTTCAAAAGGCGACGTTGGGGAAACGACGTGGAGCGCATGTGGGCTTTTCCGAGCGCATAGATACCATCTTGACCCGAGCTGCACTGAACCGAACGGAACGGAACGACAGCAACAAAGGTCGTGTGGCAGTGCACCCAGCAACAGTTGACCGTGGCTGCTTCCGGTACAACCCGCCTTGAGTCCTCGCTGTGGACGCAAAGAAGCTGGTCGCCCACAGAGTCGCTCTTCCTTTCGTGGCGCTTTACGTCCACAGAAACCATAAGGCTTATTAGGGACGGGCGAATGGAGGTGGG
>JABMCL010002907.1:155000-167500 GCA_018857735.1 Alviniconcha marisindica | reverse complement strand
GTCAGCACTGTACACCCCTTTGTCAGCACAGTACCAGACCTGTCAGAAACAGTCCACACCTGTCAGCACTGTACCACACCTGTCAGCACAGTACCACACTGTCAGCACTGTACCACACCTGTCAGCACAGTACCACACCTGTCAGCACAGTACCACACCTGTCAGCACAGTACCACACCTGTCAGCGCAGTACCACACCTGTCAGCACAGTACCACACCTGTCAGCGCAGTACCACACCTGTCAGCACTGTACCACACCTGTCAGCACAGTACCACATCTGTCAGCACTGTACCACACCTGTCAGCAGTACCACACCTGTCAGCACTGTACCACACCTGTCAGCGCAGTACCACATCTGTCAGCACTGTACCACACCTGTCAGCACAGTACCATATCTGTCAGCACGTACCACACCTGTCAGCGCAGTACCATATCTGTCAGCACAGTACCACACCTGTCAGCGCAGTACCACACCTGTCAGCACAGTACCACACCTGTCAGCGCAGTACCACACCTGTCAGCACTGTACCACACCTGTCAGCACAGTACCACACCTGTCAGCACAGTACCACACCTGTCAGCACAGTACCACACCTGTCAGCACTGTACCACACCTGTCAGCACAGTACCATACCTGTCAGCACAGTACCACACCTGTCAGCACAGTACCATACCTGTCAGCACTGTACCACACCTGTCAGCACAGTACCATACCTGTCAGCACAGTACCACACCTGTCAGCACAGTACCATACCTGTCAGCACTGTACCACACCTGTCAGCACAGTACCATATCTGTCAGCACTGTACCACACCTGTCAGCACAGTACCATATCTGTCAGCACTGTACCACATCTGTCAGCACAGTACCATATCTGTCAGCACAGTATCACACCAGTCAGCAGAGTACCACATCCGTATCACCACAGTACCATATCTGTCAGCACTGTACCATATTTGTCAGCACAGTACCACACCAGTCAGCACAGTACCATATCTGTCAGCACTATACCACACCTGTCAGCACAGTACCACATCTGTCAGCACAGTACCACACCAGTTAGCACGGTACCACATCTGTCAGCACAGGACCATATCTGTCAGCACAGTACCACATCTGTCAGCACAGTACCACACCAGTCAGCACAGTACCCAAACACTCTATTCCGCCAGTCACCCACTCTATTCCGTCAGTTACCCAAACACTCTGTTCCACCAGTCACCCAAACACTCTGTTCCACCAGTCACCCCAACACTCTGTTCCACCAGTCACCCCAACACTCTGTTCCACCAGTCACCCAAACACTTTAGTCCACCAGTCAGCACAATACCACATATATCAGCACAGTACCCAAACACTCTATTCCACCGGTCAGTCCAGTACCCAAACACTCTATTCCACCAGTCAGTCCAGTACCCAAACACTCTGTTCCACCAGTCAGTCCAGTACCCAAACACTCTATTCCACCAGTCAGTCCAGTACCCACTCTATTCCACCGGTCAGTCCAGTACCCAAACACTCTATTCCACCAGTCAGTTCAGTACCCAAACACTCTATTCCACCAGTCAACACAGTACCCAAACACTCTATTCCACCAGTCAACACGGTAACCAAACACTCTATTCCACCAGTCAACACAGTAACCAAACACTCTGTTCCACCAGTCAACACGGTAACCAAACACTCTATTCCACCAGTCAACACGGTAACCAGACTCCAATCTCTGGTTTGCGACATGCTCCCATCCTTGGAAGCAGGGTGCTGGGAAATCCAGGCTTGGAGTGGTCACAGCACCACACAGTCAGATCCAAACTCCAAGCTCTGCTTTACCGCATCCTTTCTCCAAGCAAGGTGCCGGAAGGCGATGCTCGGAGAGTCAGTCGGATCGAAAGCTTGTGAGTAAGTAAACACGGTGCTTAACGTCCACAGAAACCGTACGGCTTATTAGGGACGGGGAGAAAGGGGAAGGGGTTATGGAGGTGGGGGGAGAGGGAGACTATTATACCTGTCGCTACACTGTCACCACCAGGATGACTCCTGCATTAAGACAGGCAGTGATGAGAGCCATTTTGATGTCTCATTAATTGCGAGGGACAAAGTCACAAGACAGTGTCCACAAACCACAACCTTCTCGAAGAGAAAGGAGAGCCGAAGCGGATTCGAACCGAGATCCCTCTGCTTACCAGCCTAACGCCTTACCGCTGGGCCAAACCGGCTCACCAGCTTGTGAAGAAAGAGGCGGGACTTATAAGGGAGCTAAACGCGGAAACCTACACTCAAAGTATCGCTTTCCGGCACCATCTTCCTTGGAAGAAGGATGTCATAACCCGTGCTTGGAGTTTGTCGGAACCTTCTCTCCAGACTATCATTGCTGGAGTCGAACCATGCTGCACGTGCGGACATATACGAAGTTTTCACCGCAGACCTGTTCCTTCCTTCAGGTGTTGATTAATGTCCTCGGATGTCGGTTGATATATTAGAGACAAGCTGAGACCAATGCGTGAGCATGGTTCAGTATTGCTTTACGTCCACGGAAACCAGAAGGCTCGTTAGGACGGACAGCCCAGGATGGCCACCTCGACTCTCACACAGCTCCTGAACTATGACCCCGCAGACCTATAGATATATCTAAATATATAAATATCGGTCTGCGGGTTTTCATTCCCGATTTTGCTGATTTTGGTACCTTTATCGAGCAGACTATGTGGAACATGTAGAGTCTTGGATGGATTCCAACAAACTCAAACTTAACGATGACGAAACTGAGGCAATGGTTGTCGGTACTCGCTCTAGAACAACTGTCTACTGCAATGAGCATCTCGGGGTTGGTGGTAGTCTCATTCCATTTCAGTCCAGGGTTAAAAGTCTGGGAGGTTGTCTTAGACTCTAGCCTCACCATGTCTGATCACATTAGCTCTGTCTGTCGTTCTGCCTACCTCGAGCTGGGCAGAATCAGTGCCATCCGTCCGTTTTGCACTACAAGTACGACCGTTCTCGAGTTCTATCTCTGACATCCGAGGACATTAAGAACCAAGTAGTAGTAGTAGTTCTATCTCGGATTGATTACTGCAATTCCCTGCTGGCAGGTCATCACATCAGATCAGATCAGATTCTGACTTCAAAGAATACAGAACAACTCGGCTCGGCTGATCTTTCGTAAAACTCGTAGTGATCATGTAATACCTAAGCTAATATTATAGTCACTTCGCAGGCTGCCCATCAAACAGCGCATTGATTGCAAAGTAGCCACATTGGCTTTCCGTTACTTTGATGACGCATTGCCCCTTTACTTCTCACACTATCTCTCCTCGTACACCCCCCCGCAGATCCCTTCGATATCGTTCTGACAAACTACTCTCTGTGTCCCACGTGTTAACTTGAAAAGTGCCGATGCATGGTCATTCTAATATCAGGCGCCTTGTGTGTGGAACTTCACTTCTCACACTATCTCTCCTCCTACACTCCCCGCAGATCCCTTCGATATCGTTCTGACAAACTACTCTCTCTGTCCCACGCGTTAACTTGAAAAGTGCCGATGCAAGGTCATTCTAATATCAGGCGCCGTGTGTGTGGGACTCTGTTCCGATACAGACCCGTTTCTCTACATCTGTTACACCTTTTAAATCCGGCCTCAAAACGCACCTCTTCCGCAATGCCTTCACCTGACTGAAATTAACACCGGGGTCGGGGCGTGTGTGGAGGGAGGTGTTGGAGTGGGGGTTGGGGGGGAGGGGGGGGTCGGGGCGTGTATTTGTGTATGTGTGTGTTGGTGTAGTCGCGCGCATGTAATTATTATTATTATTATTCATAGCTTTTATATAGAGCTTTTTTCTGCTCTCGAGCAGACTCACTGCGCACGTTGGCATGCGATTCTGAATGAGTGACTGTATCCTTTTATAGCGCGTATTATTAATATCCACGGAAGTGGTGTACTGGTAGCGCTCTTTGGGTGTTGCATGGCTGGTGCCACGTGAAATGCTGCCGTTTCGGCGCAAGTTCTGTGTACACCATTCAACCATGCACCAGGTTACAGTGTCACTTCATTCAAAGCCACATAGGTAGGGAGTATGTGTGTTTAGCTGTAACCTGCCACCTGCACTTCTGGCAGAATGACCGGGATCTTTTACGTGCTACTGCGGTAACACGGGGGTGGAACGGATACCGAAATAAGAGTCAGCACACAAGGTTGACCCTGGAGAAGAAAATTTTCTCCCGCCGCTCCTGCCGGGACTCAAACCCGGGACTTTTCGATCACGAGTCCGACGCTCTAACCACTGAGCTATCCCCGCCCCCTAACACACGTGTTTGTGTGTGTGTGTGTGTGTGTGTGTGTGTGTGTGTGTGTGTGTGTGTGTGTGTGTGTGTGTGTGTGTGTGTTACGGTGTGTGTGTATGTGTGCGCGTGCGAGCGTGCGTGCGCGCGCGCGTGTGTGTGTGTATCACGGTGTGTGTGTGTGTGTGTGTGTGTGTGTGTGTGTGTGTGTGTGTGTGTGTGTGTGTGTGTGTGTGTGTGTGTGTGTGTGTGTGTGTGTGTGTGTGTGTGTTGTGTGTGTGTGTGTGTGTGTGTGTGTGTGTGTGTGTGCGTGCGTGTGTTACGGTGAGTGTGTCTGTACGTGTTTGTGAGTTGGTGGGTGACTATATTATGCAGGTGTCTGTGGTGAATTCGTGTTTCGGATGGCTGGGTGTGAAATCCTGGAGTGTTGATGTATGCATTTACAGTACTCATCCTTTTTTATGCCTTGGCACACAAATCATTTATCCCAGCTTTGGCCAACCGGATACGGGTGCTGGCTAAGATCTAAGACATCTATCAGCCTTCACTACTACTACAAACCAAACCACAGCAAGCATAGTTGACATTTCAGGACGCCGATTTTATTTACCTCGGTGACGAACCAAGAACATAAAACAGCACACCCAAAACCCCACCAGGTGTGCCTCTTGATAATATATCAACAAGCTTGCCATTAGCAGGAAAATGTGCCCTGCGTGACTATATACAAACATACTTGCTATACTACTGGGATACGTGTTACCGATAAAACAATGTTAAGCTTGTGCAACACCCCTGTGTGTGTGTGTGTGTGTGTGTGTGTGTGTGTGTGTGTGTGTGTCGTGCGTGCGTGCGTGTGCGTGCGTGCGTGCGTGCGTGCGTGCGTGCGTGCGTGCGTGCGTGTGTGTGTGTGTGTGTGTGTGTGTGTGTGTGTGTGTGTGTGTGTGTGTGTGTACCGGTGTAACACAATACCGGTGTAACAAGTACACATCAAAGCATGGCCCTTTGGCCTTGAGCTCATTATTGACACCCCTGGAGCCGGATTACGTAACAGCGTACCTGATCCGGTTACAACTAAACACCCTGCCGTTACACAACCTGCCATGCAGTTCTGCCAACTGAACACAATCGTTAACGATTGTGAATAAAGCAGTCTGCATAATGCTGTTACCTCACATTGTCAAAGAATACCGTTACGGAATAGCCCGCAACGCGTGTCAGATTGTGCATAAGCAAAAGCCGTCAAAATGAGCCGGAAATCGGCACAAACCCATTTTCAGAGTGCCACAATTAGAGATGATAATTAAGACCTATACTCCAGCATCCAAGGCTATGACGGTAAACCACTCCCAACATAATTATACAATGGAGGCTGATCGGATGGGGGCGGGTCGAAAAAAGAAAAAGAAAAAAAAAGACCTATACCACAACAAAACGTCTTATGGTGTACGGTTACTGTGGCGTGCAACTCGGTAAAATAGACAGGCTCTGGCAGGTCGGAACAATGGGAAGGCTTGACCTTGACCCTTGCAAGCTCGCCAAAACATGCGTTTGGAAACCTGGATTTGGAGAAGGATTGTACCTTGGAACGGGTGGATGTGCCATGAAAAACTGCCGTGGAAAACTCATAATTAAAACAAAACAAAAATGTATTGTCCTGTTGATGTTGATAACTTACAGCGCCGCGAGCTAGTACATTTTTACGCTGTATAGCGCTGTATAAGAATTGTTATTATTATTATTATTATTATTATTGTTTGATCACTAAATTGCCTTCGGTGTTGCCTGCTGACGGTCTTGTCACGTGACTGAATTTGTAAATGTCCACTTGTACAGAGCGAGCCAACTCCATGTAGCCAACTGAGGTAGCCACCAGCTGGTTGCACTCGGCATAGAAGATGGAAGGGGGGGGGGTAGAAGATGGAAAGGTGGGGGAGGGGGGGCAATAAGATGGAAGGGGGAGGTAGAAGATGGAAGGGTGGGGGCACAGAAGATGGAAGGGGAGGTAGAAGATGGAAAGGTGGGGGGCACAGAAGATGAAGGGGGAGGTAGAAGATGGAAGGGTGGGGGGCACAGAAGATGGAAGGGGGGGGGTAGAAGATGGAAAGGTGGGGGGCACAGAAGATGGAAGGGGGAGGTAGAAGATGGAAGGGGGGCACAGAAGATGGAAGGGGTAGAAGATGGAAAGGTTGGGGGCAGAGAGGAGGGGGCATAGAAGATGGAAGGGGGAGCAGCATGAAATGGAGGGGGGGAGGGGGCACAGAAGGTGGGGAGGGAAGAAGATGGAGGGGGAGGGGGAGGGGCACAGAAGATGGAAGGGGAGGTAGAAGATGGAAGGGTGGGGGCACAGAAGATGGAAGGGGTAGGTAGAAGATGGAAGGGGGGTGGCACAGAAGATGGAAGGGGAGGTAGAAGATGGAGGAGTGGGGCACAGGAGATGGAAGGGGGTAGAAGATGGAAAGTTGGGGGGCACAGAAGATGGAAGGGGGAGGTAGAAGATGGAAGGGTGGGCACGAAGATGGAAGGGGGAGGTAGAAGATGGAAGGGGGGGCACAGAAGTGGAAGGGGGAGTGAAGATGGAAGGGGGGCACAGAAGATGGAAGGGGAGGTAGAAGATGGAAGGGGGCACAGAAGATGGAAGGGGGACTAGAAGATGGAAGGAGGTGGGGGGCACAGAAGTTGGAAGAGGGCACAGAAGATGGAAGGGGGAGGGAGGGGCCATAGAAGAGGGAAGGGGCACAGAAGATGGAAGCCGGGGAAGGGGGGGGGGGGCGCAAGGGAGAGGAGGGGGCACAGAAGATGGAAGGGGGAGAGAGGGGCACAGAAGATGGAAGGGGAGGGGGCACAGAAGATGGAGGAGGAGAGGGGCACAGAAGATTGAAGAGCGAGAGAGGGGCACAGAAGATGGAAGGGGGTACAAAAGATGGAAGGAGGAGGGAGGCACAGAAGATGGAAGGGGGCACAGAAGATGGAAGGAGGAGGGGGCACAGAAGATGGAAGAGGGAGGGGGCACAGAAGATGGAAGAGGGGGCAGAAGATGGAAGGGGAGAGGGGGCACAGAAGATGGAAGAGGGAGAGGGGCACAGAAGATGGAATGGGGAGAGGGGCACAGAAGATGGAAGGGGGAGAGAGGGGCACAGAAGGTGGAAGGGGGAGATATGGGGCACAGAAGATGGAAGGGGGACAGAAGATGGAAGGGGGAGGGAGGGCACAGAAGATGGAAGGGGGAGAGGGGGGCACAGAAGATGGAAGGGGGCAGAAGGGGAAGATGGGAGAGGGGGAGAGGAGAGGGCAGAAGATGGAAGGGGGAGAGAGGGGCACAGAAGATGGAAGGGGGAGGGAGGCACAGAAGATGGAAGGGGGAGAGAAGGGCACAGAAGATGGAAGGTACAAAAGATGGAAGGGGGAAGGAGGGCACAGAAGATGGAAGGGGGAGAGAGGGGCACAGAAGATGGAAGGGGGAGGGAGGGCACAGAAGATGGAAGGGGGAGAGAGGGGCACAGAAGATGGAAGGGGGAGAGAAGGGCTCAGAAGATGGAAGGGGGAGGGAGGGCACAGAAGATGGAAGGGGGACAGAAATGAAGGGGAGGCAGGGCCAGAAGATGGAAGGGGGAGGGAGGGCACAGAAGATGGAAGGGGGAGAGAGGGGCACAGAAGATGGAAGGGGGAGAGAAGGGCACAGAAGATGGAATGGGGAGGGAGGGCACAGAAGATGGAAGGGGGAGGGAGGGCACAGAAGATGGCAGAGGCAAGGGGCGGTGTTGATGGGATGTGACTGGTAGGAAAAGGGATGAAGGAGTCGGTGTGTGTGGCTTCCGAATTACAAACTGATGCTATTTCAGCTGCCGCCGTAACGAATCAGCACCTCTGGCTTTGCCGAAGCGAATTTTGGCAGCTTATTCCAGAGGGTGGGTGCAAGCCAGTTTTGCTGCTGCTGCTGCTGCTCCTGCTGCTGCTGCTGTTGTTGTTTTAATTCTTTGGCAATGTTTTCACCGAATCGGGAAACGCTCGGTCTTCACACGGAAGAGGAGTGTGGAGAACGAGGTGCATTGTACGGTGAAAACCAAAGCCCGTCTGTTTTAACACAGACGGGCTTTGGTCCAAGCACTGGTTTACGACATCCTTCCTTCAACCAATCCCGTATTTAGTTACGCCATAGGGTCCAGAAAACTGTCAGCTAACGAGCATTTTTTGGTTGGTGCTCAAACAGTGGTAAGTTTGTTACAAATGTAGGGGAGCGGGGTGGGGAGTAAGGGAAGCAGGTTGGAAGCATGAATGAAGAGTCACAAGTCAGAGGTTGCCATAACATAACTTTTACTTGCACCAACCAGGAAACAGTATCTGTGTTGGAAAAGACACAAGTAAACAAAACATTTAGAACATGAAAGCAAACGTAAAGACTACTTAAACAACAGCAATTATCTAATAAATACAGTAACCATGGGTTACTATAATACATGATAGTAACTGTGACAAAATGATTAATAATCAAGCACATAAATTGTGTGCCTGACTTGCACTTAAAACGCGTATCTCACAGTATCCCGGTGAGTGTACAAGAGACGGCCAGTCAATTAACTGATGGACTCAAAATATATAATAGTATAAAGTAACAGTGAAAAATACGGATTACCAAGAACATTCTTAACTAAACAGGAAGAGTGAGATAATCAATTGTTACAGCAGTTCCACTTAAGCACACAACGAGACGGACATTGACACGGTAGCCACTTGGGACCACGCCGTGAGCGGGAGGAAGTCGGCCATAAACTGACCGGCTCCAGCCTCGTTACTCAACGCGTGTCACTGTTACTGACTAGCAGAGCATATCTGTGAACAACGTCAAGGGTCTTACTGACGCGGGTAGCGCATCAGGAATCTAAGCTGTTGATCTGGCTGCGCCTGTCTGCTCGGTTAGTGAACAGAGACAAAGACCTAGTTGCCACCACTGACGCGCTTCGCCGGCCAGTTCGGGTACACGCACAAAGACCCGGAAAGGGTTTACAAGCTAAGAAAGTCTGCGCGCCCAAGACTCGTACAAAAGCCGGATCAAAACAGAAACAACATCTTGTCCCTAATATGTCATCTGACATCCGAGGACATTAAGAACCAAGTAGTAGTAGTAGAAACAACATGTCTATACAATCACCCCTATGCACTAAACCATATTCAACTAGTAAAATGAACATTCGACAACTATGAAGTCAACATCTTCAAAGTGTTAGCCATGATACACCACCGATTGCATGTAGAAAACAGATCGGTAGGAAACTAAACAAATAAGTTGTGCCGCGCAGAGATATCTGTACGGCTGCACTGACAAAGGACCCATACTTTAGAGGGATAACGTTGCATCGGCAAAGCATCACTCAAACTGAACATCCCAACAATGGCAGCATAACATACTAGCTACATATCAGCTAACCAGTCTGGAAGCACTGGTCATCTTGTGGCATAAAAGCTTAAGATTTGAACACATACAATGTACACTGACGCCATGGCGGCTATCTGACCTCAAAATTACCCACGTGTTCAAGAACCAAAATCAAGGCACGTTGTGAACATGGTAACATTATAAACATACATTATTTACACCAATGAGAAACAACCGAACAACAAGCCATAGAAAAATAACTACTTACAGGCTCTCCCCTGAATTAGATGCATAGGCAGCAGCTCAAACTATTACTAACTGACGACATGCTACTGCAGGGACACTGGGGGAAAGAGGACGCGGCGCTAGGTAGGTAGGTAGGTAGGTAGGTAGTGTTGCTTAATGTCCTCAGATGTCAGTTGACTTATTAGGGACAAGCTGAGACCAATGCCGAAGCATGGTTCAATATATCTTTACGTCCACGGAAGCCAGAAGGCTCGTTAGGACGGACAGCTCAGGACGGCCACCTCGACTCTCACACAGCTCCTGAACTATGAAGGACGTGGTGGTGATGATGAAGTGATGCTTAATGTCCTCCGATGTCAGTTGACATATTAGGGACAAGCTGAGACCAATGCCGAAGCATGGTTCAATATAGCTTTACGTCCACGGAAACCATAAGGCTCGTTAGGACGGACAGCCCAGGACGGCCACCTCGACTCTCACACAGCTCCTGAACTATGGGACGCGGCGGATCCGTCGCACAAGTTTTAAACACTTTAGATAATTGGGGCCATAAAACTCCCACCCAATCAAAAAAGAAAAGGATAGGGAAGAAACGTTAAAGGGTCATGGGCCTGGAACACAATACACTCGGTTACACAAACAACTCGGATTATATCAGACGTTTGTTTTATAACTGACTATGTTGCTTATGCCAGCTCAAATAAAACCAGAATCGTTTGAATCGAGACGGGTCATAGTTCAGGAGCTGTGTGAGAGTCGAGGTGGCCGTCCTGGGCTGTCCGTCCTAACGAGCCTTCTGGTTTCCGTGGACGTAAAGCTATATTGAATCATGCTTCGGCATTGGTCACAGCTTGTCCCTAATATGTCAACTGACATCTGAGGACATTAAGCATCACTTCATCATCATCATCATCGAGACGGAACTCTTCTTCTTTCTTTTTTTATCCTGGGGTGGATGCATCTCGTGTTTACGTGCGTGCTTGGGCGCTAGGTTGCTTCCACAGTCTTAAAATCAGTACCCAAACCTTTCGGAGGGCGCTGACAGCGTCGGTGATGATGATGATGATGATGAAATGATGCTTAATGTCCTCAGATGTCAGTTGACATATTAGGGACAAGTTGTGACCAATGCCGAAGCACGGTTCAATAAATCTTTACGTCCACAGAAACCAGAAGGCTCGTTAGGACGGACAGCTCAGGACGGCCACCTCGACTCTCACACAGCTCCTGAACTATGCAGCGTCGCTGGACAGCTGCACGGAGATAAAGAGTGTCCCTTTAGTGGCGTAACTAAATCCGACAGAGTTTGGAGGAAGGTGCCGGAAAGCGATGCTCGGAGTGTGTGTGGTTCCTTCATTACTTTGCTTTGTTTAGGTGGTGCATTCTTTGGTCCAGACAGGTTCCTCGCACACACACTATGGTTCCTTCATTACGTTGCTTTATTCAGGTGGTGCATTGTATGGTGAAAACAGGTTCCTCGCACACACACTGTGGTTCCTTCATTACGTTGCTTTGTTCAGGTGGTGCATTGTATGGTGAAAACAAGTTCGTTCCTTCATTACGTTGTTTTGTTCAGGGTGTGCATTGTGTGGTCCAGATATGTTCCTGGCACACACTGAGGTTCCTTCATTACGTTTTTTCAGGTGGTGCATTGCATGGTCCAAACAAGTTCCTTGCACACACTATGGTTCCTTCATTACGTTTTTTCAGGTGGTGCATTGCATGGTCCAAACAAGTTCCTTGCACACACTGTGGTTCCTTCATTACGTTGCTTTGTTCAGGTGGTGCATTGTATGGTGAAAACAGGTTCCTCGCACACACTATGGTTCCTTCATTACGTTGCTTTGTTCAGGTGGTGAAAACAGGTTCCTCGCACACACTATGGTTCCTTCATTACGTTGCTTTGTTCAGGTGGTGAAAACAGGTTCCTCGCACACACTATGGTTCCTTCATTACGTTGCTTTGTTCAGGTGGTGCATTGTATGGTGAAAACAGGTTCCTCGCACACACTATGGTTCCTTCATTACGTTGCTTTGTTCAGGTGGTGAAAACAGGTTCCTCGCACACACTGTGGTTCCTTCATTACGTTGCTTTGTTCAGGTGGTGCATTAGTATGGTGAAAACAGGTTCCTCGCACACACTATGGTTCCTTCATTACGTTGCTTTGTTCAGGTGGTGCATTGTATGGTGAAAACAGGTTCCTCGCACACTCTATGGTTCCTTCATTACGTTGTTTTCTTCAGGTGGTGATTGTATGGTCCAGACAGGTTCCTCGCACACACACTGTGGTTCCTTCATTACGTTGCTTTGTTAAGGTGGTGCATTGTATGGTGAAAACAAGTTCGTTCCTTCATTACGTTGTTTTGTTCAGGGTGTGCATTGTGTGGTCCAGATATGTTCCTCGCACACACTGAGGTTCCTTCATTACGTTTTTTCAGGTGGTGCATTGCATGGTCCAAACAAGTTCCTTGCACACACTGTGGTTCCTTCATTACGTTGCTTTGTTCAGGTGGTGCATTGTATGGTGAAAACAGGTTCCTCGCACACACTATGGTTCCTTCATTACGTTGCTTTGTTCAGGTGGTGCATTGTATGGTGAAAACAGGT
>JABMCL010002907.1:85000-147500 GCA_018857735.1 Alviniconcha marisindica | reverse complement strand
AGACTCACTGCCTATTTGTTGTCTGTCTCAGTCGTTCGGCCGCGTATTGATATATATATATATATATATATATATATATATATATATATATATATATATATATATATATATATATATATATATATATATATAGTGTGTGTGTGTGTGTGTGTGTGTGTGTGTACAGTTCCTGGGCCCTGAGCTGTTCACCAAGACGTGTCTGTACGCGATGACGCCAGACCGACATTTTGTAGTTGACACGTGCGCGCGTCAGGGCTTTTCTGACGTCATCGTCTGTTGCGGCGCTGGCCACGCCTACAAGTGAGTATCCGCATATGTACTATTCAGTTTCGAACATGACAAGGAACACTGACATATGTCTGAAATCTGTCAAGTAGTGGGGGGGGGGGGGGGGGGGGGTCAGTTTGTGTGGGCATAAAGCGGTGTATATGTGTGTGCTCTCGCTTGCTTGCGTGTGCACGTGTATAAGGTTCTTGTACATTTGATCAATGACTGCAGAGTTCTTTCAGAACAAAACAGTATTTGGGGCTATTTATAGGCAGTCATTACATTTTCTGTTCAGTCCATTTGTACATAGGAAAGTGTGCCAACTTTGGAAACGGGGTGTGTCTGTGCGCGGCGCGTGTGTGTGTGTGTGTGTGTGTCTCACTCTCTCTCTCTCTCTGTCTGTCTGTCTGTCTGTCCCTCTCTGTCTGTGTGTGTGTGTGTGTGTGTGTGTGTGTGTGTGTGTGTGTGTGTGTGTGTGTGGTGTGTGGTGTGGTGTGTGTGTGTGTGTGTGTGGTGTGTGTGTGTGTGTGTTGTGTGTGTGTGTGTGTGTGTGTGTGTGTGTGTGTGTGTGTGTGTGTGTGTGTGTGTGTGTGTGTGTGTGTGTGTGCATGTGTGTGTGTGTCCCCAGGTTTTCCAGCCTGCTGGGTAAGATCCTCAGTGAGATTGCGGTTGATGGGAGGACGCAGTACGACATCTCTCAGTTCAGCATCGACAGACCCGCCATCACTGACCCCAACTTCAAACCCGTCTTCTACATGGGCGTTCAGGCGTCCCAGGCAAAACTGTAAACACAGACCTCAACTTCAAACCAGTCTTCTTGCTGTAAACAAGACCCCAACTTCAAACCGGTCTTCTACGTGGGCATTCAGCCGTCCCAGGCAAAACTGTAAACAAGACCCCAGTTTCAAACCAGTCTTCTTGCTGTAAACAAGACCCCAACTTTCAAACCAGTCTTCTTACTGTAAACAAGACCCAACTTCAAACCGGTTTTCTACATGGGCATTCAGCCGTCCCAGGCAAAACTGTAAACAAGACCCCAGCTTCAAACCAGTCTTCTTACTGTAAACAAGACCCCAGCTTCAAACCAGTCTTCTACTCTACATGGGCATTCACCCGTCCCAGGCAAAACTGTAAACAAGACCCTAACTTCAAACCGGTCTTCTACATGGGCATTCAGCCGTCCCAGGCAAAACTGTAAACAAGACCCCAGTTTCAAACCAATCTTCTTACTGTAAACAAGACCCCAGCTTCATAACAGTCTTCTTACTGTAAACAAGACACCAACTTCAAACCAGTCTTTTTACTGTACTGTAAACAAGACCCCAGCTTCAAACCAGTCTTCTTACTGTAAACAAGACCCCAGCTTCAAACCAGTCTTCTTACTGTAAACAAGACCCCAGCTTCAAACCAGTCTTCTATATGGGCGTTCACCCGTCCCAGGCAAAACTGTAAACAAGACCCCAGCTTCAAACCAGTCTTCTACATGGGCGTTCACCCGTCCCAGGCAAAACTGTAAACAAGACCCCAGCTTCAAACCAGTCTTCTACATGGGCGTTCACCCGTCCCAGGCAAAACTGTAAACAAGACCCCAGCTTCAAACCAGTCTTCTTACTGTAAACAAGACCCCAGCTTCAAACCAGTCTTCTACTCTACATGGGCATTCACCCGTCCCAGGCAAAACTGTAAACAAGACCCTAACTTCAAACCGGTCTTCTACATGGGCATTCAGCCGTCCCAGGCAAAACTGTAAACAAGACCCCAGTTTCAAACCAATCTTCTTACTGTAAACAAGACCCCAGCTTCATAACAGTCTTCTTACTGTAAACAAGACACCAACTTCAAACCAGTCTTTTTACTGTACTGTAAACAAGACCCCAGCTTCAAACCAGTCTTCTTACTGTAAACAAGACCCCAGCTTCAAACCAGTCTTCTATATGGGCGTTCACCCGTCCTAGGCAAAACTGTAAACAAGACCCCAGCTTCAAACCAGTCTTCTACATGGCGTTCACCCGTCCCAGGCAAAACTGTAAACAAGACCCCAGCTTCAAACCAGTCTTCTACATGGGCGTTCACCCGTCCCAGGCAAAACTGTAAACAAGACCCCAGCTTCAAACCAGTCTTCTACATGGGCGTTCACCCGTCCCAGGCAAAACTGTAAACAAGACCCCAACTTCAAACTCGTCTTCGGACTGGGGATTTAGCCTCCTGTTACAAAACAGACCCCAACCGCAACCCCATCTTTTACATATCTTGATGCAAATATTCATACACCACTGAGGTTTAACTGTGCACCTTGTTGTGTTAAGCAGTGATGTTTGTAGGGTAGGTGTGATTTGTGCTTTTTTGTTTGTTGTTGATTTTCTTCCAACTGTTCTCATGATAACGCTTTCAGTGTGTGTGTGTGTGTTCAGTAACAACAACAGACAGCAGCGGTAGGAATCTTTTACATGTCTTGATGCATGTTTGTTTTTGTTTATGTTACAGTTAATAAAACAGATTTTATGACAGCAAAGCCAAAGGTTTTATTGTGTACAATGTTTAATTAAACAGTGATGTTTATGATGCATGAACGTTATAAAGATTTTCATACACCAGGTTTTATTGTGTACAATGTTTAATTAAACAGTGACGTTTATGATGCATGAACGTTAAAAGATTTTCATACACCAGCTTTTATTGTGTACAATGTTTAATTAAACAGTGATGTTTATGATGCATGAACGTTATAAAGGTTTTCATACACCAGGTTTTATTGTGTACAATGTTTAGTTAAACAGTGATGTTTATGGGCTAGGTATGATTTGCGTTTTTTTGTTTAGTGTTGTATTTGCTGATTTTCTTCCAACTGTTCTCATAATAATATTTTCAGCGTTAATATGATGGAGTACATGAATCTTTTACATGTCTTGATGCATGAACGTAATAAAGATTTTCATACACCAGGTTTTATTGTGTACAATGATTCGTTAAACAGTAATGTTTTAGGTTAGCTGTGATTTACGTAGTTTGTTTGTTTGTTGTTGTTGTTTCATTTCATCCAACTGTTCTTATAATAATGTTTTCGTCTTAGTGTGATGGAGCGTAGTGGTAGGAATCTTTTACATGTCTTGATGCAAGAATGTAATAGAAAAAAAAATCACACACCAGGTTTTATTGTGTACATTGTTTTTTAAGCAGTAAGATTTATCGGCTAGATGCGACTGATTTGCGTTGTTTGCTTGTTTGGTTTAAACAGAAATTTATTCCAGACAAAATAAAGATACAAAGAATCATTATGTGCTCATCAACAAGCTATAGCTTATTGGCGATCAGCTCATACAGTTGAGAAAGAAAAAAAATGTATGGCGGACAAACAATTTCACTTCGCTAACAATAAATGAGACGTAACAAAAAATAACAACAATAAACAAGAGAAAACAAAGACAGAAACAAACAAACAACAATAACAAAACACAAAAATACGAACAGTCACTAGAAAACAGTCAAAACAAATTGTAGTGGAAAAAAACAACAATGTTAAGTAGATAGATAGGTTGGCTGGTGGCCTAAATAAATACTAGCGAGAGAGAAATGGCGTAAGGAGACAGAGGGGGTGGGGAGAGGGAAAGTGAAAGGGAAAGATGGTTTGAAGTCATTTTTCTACAGTAGCATAATTATTATTTTTTGACAAAGTTCAGAGGTATGAGCAGGCAGTCGGTCATTTGTATAATTAAAACATGTAATCACATGCTTGCTTCTTGTTGTTGTTGCTTTTCCTCCAGCTGTTATCACGATAATGTTTTCTTTGTTAGGTGATGTATTGTCTTACTGAATTATTATTATTCACGTTCAAGTAGTTTCTCCAACACTTGCCAGATCAGTGATTTAAATTCAGGTATTAACAGATTGTGTCCTTGTTTTTGTTTCTCTTGCTGTAGTTTGATTCGCCCTGTACAACTTAAACAGGCCAGAGGACGTTTCAATTCACAGTCATTGTTTTTTGAACAATAAAAACTGAAGATGCGTGATACATGCACTGAGCGTTCTCATTTCTGTAAGGTCACTATAGCTCTGTGTGTGTGTGTGTGTGTGTGTGTGTGTGTGTGTGTGTGTGTGTGTGTGTGTGTGTGTGTGTGACACTCCGAACATCGCTTTCCGGCACCTTCCGCCAAAGGAAGGATGTCGTAAACAGTGCTTGGAGTGTGTCAGTGTGTGTGTGTGTGTGTGTGTGTGTGTGTGTGTGCGTGTGCATGGGCACGTGTGTGTGTGTATGTGTGTGTGTGTGTGTGTGTGTGTGTGTGTGTGCGTACGTGCGTGTGAGCGCGCGTGTGTGTTAGTTATTTTTCAAGTAAGTTAATAGTTCAAAATACCAGTATAGCTGCCCGTCCCTAATAATCCGTACGGTCTCTGTGGACGAAAAGCAGCACTGAACTCGTTCTTAAACTGGCTGAACGCACAGAGCCCAGGTGCGATCTGCTGAGGGAGGTGGAGATGGACTCTCATAGCGAGTTCGACTGTCTTTGGCTTCAGGCTCAAGCAGCTTGTCTTTCGGACTCTGTCTTTGTCACTTTGTTCCGCACAGCTGTTAAAAGAGCAAGTTGCGAAGTACACAAGTTGCTTCACGGATCTGGCGGGGTCCCCACCTCCTTAATATTTATTGGTCTGATGGTGGCTGACGATTTCAGAGCTCAGGAGCTGTGTGAAAGTCGAGGTGGACGTCCTGGGCTCCCCGTCCCTAATAAACCTACGGTTTCTGTGGACGTAAAGCAACACTTCATCAACAACTGAGGTTTCTTCCGTCTTTACGGGTCGGAGCGCAGGGACGAGGTATTCACAGGTACCCGACCCCTCACCCCACCCCCTGTCACCCGTCCCTGACAAGCCGTATGCGGCTTCTGTGGACGTTAAGCAACACGAAAGAAAGGTTGAACACAGGACCCATTCACAACTTGAATGGTTGAATACAGGAGAGGGGAGAGAACCCACACAGCTGTGCAAAGCTCATGCACAGTGGTGTAGCAATTCTGAAGCGTGAACCCCTATCAACGTCCGGACAGAGCTCAGGAGTTGTGTGAAAGTCGAGGTGGACGTCCTGGGCTCACCGTCCCTAATAGTCCTGATGGTCTCTGTGGACGTAAAGCAACACTGAACTTGAACAGTGTTTCAGAACTCGGGAGCTGTGTGAAAGTCGAGGTGGCCGTCCTCAATACAGTAATAGTCCTTGTGGTCTCTGTGGACGTAAAGCAACATTGAACTGAACAGCATTGAATTGAACAACTGAGCCCGACATCTGAGGATATTAAGCTTCATTCGCATCGCATCGTCCGGACGATCGCAGACATGGCCCATGATTGCAGACACTTCCTGAGAGCGACGTTCAAGTTACTCCAAGGGCATCGATCGTGGAGATCAGCCTTCTTACCACCACAAAATATAGCGTTTGTTTTCGTTGTTGATGTTCTTAGCCAATCTAGGGCAAATAACTTTGTATTATTTTGCAAGAAAGCAATGTTTAATCTGAGAAGTTTGGTTTGGTTAAAGGTGTTTAACGCCGAGTTGTCTCCGAAGAGGTACTGGCGGGGACCGAGATCCCAGGTGGTGGGGGGAAGAGGGAGATTATATGCCTAACGCTACACTGTCACCGCCCATGGTTCAGGAGCTGTGTGAGAGTCGAGGTGGACGTCCTGGACTGTCCGTCCTAACGAGCCTTCTGGTTTCCGTGGACGTAAAGATTTATTGCACCGTGCTTCGGCATTGGTCACAACTTGTCCCTAATATGTCAACTGACATCTGAGGACATAAAGCATCACTTCATCATCATCATGTCACCGCCAGAATGATTCTGCATTAAGACAGGCAGCAGTGAGAGCCGCTTTAACGCTTCATTAATTGTGGGGGGGCACAGTCACAATAGTTAGTGGGTGCTTGAGCCCGTCAACCACACTATAGGGTTATATCAGGGCTAACACAGTCACAGTAGTTATTTGGTGCATTTGAGCCCGGTCAACCACACTATAGGGTTATATCAGGGCTAACACAGTCACAGTAGTTATTTGGTGCTTTGAGCCCAGTCATCCACACTATAGGGCTATATCAGGGCTAACACAGTCACAGTAGTTATTGGTGCTTGAGCCCGGTCAACCACACTATAGGGCTATATCAGGCTAACCAGTCACAGTACTGATCTGGTGCTTGACCCGGCAACCACACTATAGGGTTATTCAGGCTAAACACAGTCACAGTATATTTGGTAGTTGAGCAGTAACCACACTATAGGTTATATCAGGGTAACTGCAGTCACAAGTAGTGCATTGAGCCGTCAAACACACTATGTGTAGATCGAGGCTACACAGTCACATAGTATTGGTGCTTAGCCCGTCAACACCTCTGGTTATTCAGGGCTAACAACACATAGTTTATTGGTGCTTGAGCCGTCCCCTAAGTATTCAGACTACACAGTCCGTAGTTATTTGGGCATTGAGCCCAACCACACTAAGGGTTATATCAGGCTAACACAGTACAGTAGTTATGGGGCATGAGCCCAGTCTACTAACTATAGGGTTTATAACACCCGCCATGGTTATTGTCAGAAACCTGGCACTTATAACTATAGGTTACAAGCACACTACACAATCAGAGCGCAGGAGCTGTACACAGTCACGTAGTTTGGTGCTTCCCAGTCCACACTACCTAGGGTTTATGGGCTAACACAGTTTACAGTATTATTTGGTGCATTGAGCCAAACACTATAGGGTTATATGGGCTAACACACACAGTAATACAATTAGCCAGTCAACTAGGTTATATCAGGCTCACAGCCACAGTAGTTATTGGGGTCTTACCCGTCACGCACTATAGGGTTATATCTGGGCTAACAGTCACAGTAGTTATTTGTGCATGAGCCGTCAACCACACTATGGGTTATATCAGGCTACAGTCACAGTGTATTTGCATTGAGCCGGTCAACCACACTATAGGTTATATCAGGCTAACACAGTCACAGTAGTTATTTGGTGCATTGAGCCCGGTCAACCACACTATAGGGTTATATCAGGGCTACACAGTCACAGTAGTTATTTGGTGCATTGAGCCCAGTCAACCACACTATAGGGTTATATCAGGGCTAACAGTCACAGTAGTTATTTGGTGCATTGAGCCCGGTCAACCACACTATAGGGTTATATCAGGACTAACACAGTCACAGTAGTTATTTGGTGCATTGAGCCCGGTCAACCACACTATAGGGTTATATCAGGGCTAACACAGTCACAGTAGTTATTTGGTGCATTGAGCCCAGTCAACCACACTATAGGGTTATATCAGGGCTAACACAGTCACAGTAGTTATTTGGTGCATTGAGCCCGGTCAACCACACTATAGGGCCCTATCAGGACTAACGCAGTCACAAGACAGTGTCCATAAACAAGAACTTTTGAAAATAAAGAAAACCCGAAGCAGAACTGAACCTAGGTCTTTCGACTTGCCAGACTAACCAACGCCTTACCGCTAGGCCAAACCAGCTCACCAGAATTTGCCAGTTGACTGTGAACCCTTTTAAACGGTGGTCTGCGTGCACAGTGCATAGTTCAGGAGCTGTGTGAGAGTCGAGGTGGCCATCCCGGGCTGTCCGTCCTAATGAGCCTTCTGGTTTCCGTGGACGTAAAGCTATACTGAACCATGCTTCGGCATTGGTCTCAGCTTGTCCCTAATATGTCAACCGACATCCGAGGACATTAAGCAACACAACCAAACTGAACACAAAGTGCAGAGTTTACAACTGTGCATGGCAGTCATCTTTTCTTTTCTATTTTATAACACCCTCGCCCTGGTTTTGATCAGAAGCCTTGGCCTTTTATAAGCCATAGGTACAAGTCACACTACACACATCAGAGCGCAGGAGCTGTGCGAAAGTCGAGGTGGACATCCTGGGCTCCCGTCCCTATTGAACCTACAGTTTCTGTGGACGTAAAGCAACACTTCAACTAGCATCACACTACAGGGCATTCAGCATCGCTTTTTTTTTTTGGTCAGAGAACAGTCTGTCAATAAACTATAAAGCCGTCATCAGCTTAGTAGACCACACCAACTCAACCAGTGTCCTCTCTCTCTCTGTCATTGTTTCTGTCTTCTTCGGGTGTTGTATGTATACCTGTCCAAGAACAGAATGCGCCAGTTCTGATCATTCTGCAAATTTGCATATGAGTAGGAAGTTGCATTGATCTACACGTACTGTCAGTTTGTTCTTTATATGTGTATTAGTATAGCAAGGATTGGCTGTTAGACAGGTCCAAATGGACATAAAGCTATTATCCTTGAGTATTAAAGTTTGGGGCTCGAGTCCGGTACTCTTGCCGATTTTGTTCACGGACTCTGTGTGTGTGTGTGTGTGTGTGTGTGTGTGTGAGCATAAAATACAGAAACTAGAGCCATGTACCTCACTGAACTAATAATGAAGTAAAGTATACAGGGTGGACATTGACAAAAGCTGTTAAAGAAACATACTAAATAACACAAATTCATACAAAAGAATCGTTTTATTTTGCTGCAACTGAGAAGGCTAGTTCTTTTAAGACAAAAGCAACTTGCACTTCTTTAGTATCACAAAAGACATGTAAGTTTGATGACAACAGCCACAAACTACTTTCTTCATAAATGCAGAATACGCAGCCATTAGATTTGTGTGAAATGCAAAGAACTGTGAAAACAAGAAAACAATGCTGGAACTGAGAATACACATATAATCACTGTCTCACTCATAAAAATATAGATATAGATATAGATATATATATAAGAATTAATAGGCAGTAAAACAAACTACCTATTCCACGCCAATCAAAAATCAGTTATAATATACAACAGTGTATCTAAAGAGACCAGAACTTGGTTGGTACGAAGAGGGTACAGTAATGCTGGCCACATTCAACAAATAAGATTATGCATTTAAAAACAATTCTCGTTTCGGCACTGCTGGGCCACAACGTGAAACCTCGTCAAAGAGAGCTCGGGCCAAAGTTGTCAGGACAAACGACTGGCTGTGAAAACTACTGCAACACTGTGACAGATCGCTTCCCCTTTTGGCCACATTCAACAAATAAGATTATGCATTTAAAAACAATTCTCGTTTCTGCACTGCTGGGCCACAACGTGAAACCTCGTCAAATAGAGCTCGGGCCAAAGTTGTCAGGCCAAACGATTGGCTGTGAAAACTACTGCAACACTGTGACAGATCGCTTCCCCTTTTCTGCTCTAATCCAATGACTAAATCTCTATTTCACCAAGCGATTAACAGGACGTTACAATCCAATGACCAAACCTCTATTCCACCAAGCGATTAACAGGACGTTACAATCCAATGACCAAACCTCTATTCCACCAAGCGATTAACAGGACGTTACAATCCAATGACCAAACCTCTATTCCACCAAGCGATTAACAGGACGTTACAATCCAATGACCAAACCTCTATTCCACCAAGCGATTAACAGGACGTTACAATCCAATGACCAAACCTCTATTCCACCAAGCGATTAACAGGACGTTACAATCCAATGACCAAACCTCTATTCCCCCAACCAAGCCCGAAATTAACAAGGAAAAAGGGCTTACAATCCAATGACCAAACCTCTATTCCACCAAGCGATTAATCAGGACGTTACAATCCAATGACTAAACATCGGTTTCACCAAGAGGTCAACAGGACGTTAAAATCTAGTCACTATCCGTCCATTTCACCAAGGTTGACAGGAGGTTAAAATCCAACTGCATGATAGCTAAACTGGTTTCTGTATGGAAAGGAAGCTGTTAAGAGTATTGTGACAGAAGTGCTGGATTTTCGCCCGACATTTCATCTTCCTTCATGGGACTAGACAGCAGCACTGGACGTTCAGCCCAGCTTCCCTGCTACACTACGAGGTAAAGCACAGTGCTAAGCAGCAGCAAACCTACCAGTGGTCCAGGTTGCTAGCTCATGAGTACCCTGCTGAAACCTGCTCAGGCTGCTTACGCGACTCAGGTGCTGTGTGAAAGTCGAGGTGGCCGTTCTGGGCTCCCCGTCCCGAATAAGCCTCATGGTTTCTGTGGACGTAAAGCAACACTGGACTGAAAAGGCTGCAAAGAACTTGGAAAACAAGACAACAATGCTGAAATTGAGAATACACATATAATCACCATCTAACTCAATATATAGATATATATATGAATAGGCAGTGAAACAAACTACCCATTCCACGCCCTTGTTCATATGCAGAATGATGGACAAAACATTTCATTGTCATCCACTCACCAGATCAAGGCCAGCTCTCAACTCAACAGACAAAAACATAATCATACGTGTACATGTGTTAAAGCTAAAACCAAATTAATAAAAAAGATTGTCATGATTAAGAAATGTGTACCAGCTTGTCACGATCAAGAACCGTGTACCAGCTCAAAAAACTAATCTAAAACAAACAAACCAGCCACAGATACACAGATTAAAAAATACTGTTTACAAGAACAAAATAGCTTCATACACTGTGCAGTGACAAAACTTGAGCAAAATGGAATATAATATAATGCCTCATGTTTTTTGTGTGTGTGTTTTTTGTTATTTTTTCTGTATTAGTAATTAGTAAGGGCACTATAGTCCAATGAGAATAAACCACTTTAATAATTATGGTCCAAATACATGCAAGCACATGGGGCATTGGATAAACAGATAATTTATTTTTAACCCCTTCACTGCCATGATGTCACTTCAAAAACCAACCAATAAAAGAGCAAAATTTGAAACCTGTAACTGTTTCCGTCTTATTTTTTGCACTGTCATGTGAAAGGATTTTCATCAAATCATATAGCACTGAAAGTAGATGTTCTAAGACCAGAAAATATACTGTTTGCAGGTGCATCCATGCATCTTTCAGCCCAGAAATTTTACAGGCTGGGGCAGTGAAGGGGTTAATTCCCCAGTTAGTGGGGATAATTCAGTGGTAAAGTGAAGGATTTGTGATCCAAAGGGTTCAGACTTGTATGAATCTCAGCAGAAGCAATGGGAGAATTTTATTCTCCAGGGTCAACTTTCTGTGCTGACTCTTACTTCAGTATCCGCTACACCCCCATGTTACCGCAGTAGCACGTGAAAGATCCCAGTCATTCTGCCAAAAGTGCAGGCGGCAGATTACAGCTAAACATACATGCACCCACCATACATGCCTTTGAATGAAGCGACACTGTAAGCTGGTGCATGGTTGTATGGTGTACACAAAATATGCACCAAGACGGCACCAGTTTCCAGTGGCACCAGCCACGGAGTAAGTAAGTAAGTAACTTGGTGTTTTATGCTGAGTCAACCAATGCAGTTACAGCAGGGCAACCCAGCCATGGAACAACCAGTCAACACTGTAAGTACACCTTGGTGGATAGTCAACACGCACTATAAAAGGCTGCAGTCATTCATTCAGAATCACAGAGTTTAGGAGCTGTGTAAAAGTCAAGGTGGCCGTCCTGGGCTTTCCGTCCCAATGAGCCTTACAGTTTCTGTGGACGTAAAGCAACACTGAACCGTGCTTCGGCATTGGTCACAGTTTGTCCCTAATATGTCAACCGACATCCGAGGACATGAAGCTCTACATCATCATCACCATTATCATTCAGAATCACACGCAACAAGAGACAGTGAGCCTGCTTGAGAGCAGAGAATATAACTGTATGAAAAACAGTCATTAGTCATCTAGCTAGCTATCCAGTACCCCATGATCTTGGGGTATCTATGTGTACACTGACCCTTGGAATGACAACAGAGACCAATGGAATGCAAACGTGTGCAGGGCGCAATGTGAACATGTGCAGGATACAAGTTTCTCCAAGAACTTGAGAGGATTAAAGCTGACAATCTGAAGGTATACGGCTTCATTAGCCACGATTCCATGGAAGAACATGAACCAGCGATCGGCTAAACAATGCCGGTGTTTTACTGGTGGCCCGTTAAAGCCAGTACCTGTTAAAGCCAGTCTACATTAATTATGCTTATTTTAGCCCTGAGCTCACACCCACCCCCAACCCCCCCACCCCCCACAACAACAGAAGTCTTCATACACAATGTCATACACAATTTTTTTTTGTCCCAAGTTCATATCCTGCCCCCCCCTCCCCCCCCTCCAATTATCCAGTTCATATCACCCCCCCCCCCCCCCAATGAAATCTTCATACACAATACCCCCCTCCCATCCCCCATTTTGTCCCCCAGTCTATCTCCACCTAAACCCCCCACACCCCCTCCAATAAAAGTCTTCATACCCCCCCACTCCACACACACACACACATACATTTTGTCCCCAAATTCATATCGACCCTCAATTCCCCTCCAAGAAGAAAAATTCAGACCCAGCACCCCATTTCACAGCCCACATCCTTCGTTATAAACCCGTGTGTCAGGTCAGCATCAGTTTTATGTTAGATTTTACATGCACCAACAATATTGGGGCTCCACTCCAGTGGAGCCTGTGTTAACCCACTTTGCCCCAGACCGCCCGTCATCGCCCGCTCTTTTTCCTTAGCACGTGACCCCAGACCACCCGGCTAGTAGACGCTCCATACTGGCATCCCAGCTTATGCAAATAGGAACGGGATTCTCACGAGACTTGTAGCCTCGTTTCTGCTATTGTTTACTACTTCTGGTGATGTCCTTTGTTCAAAGTTTGGTGGAGTTTGAGAGACGCTGTGAATTTTCAAAGCTGCGAGATGGACACGCGATAGATGCACGAAAAATAAACAAAAGCCCTACTGTTAGCAATGGCGTCAGAGCTTCATCCTTTGAGATTTGAACTGCAAATTTGGCTCAGTCACTTACCGTGGGCACCCTAACAAACTCACAGAGCTTCATCTTTGCAGATTCAAACTGGAAATTTTGCAAAGTTGGTTACCCTGTAGACACCCTAAAACCCGACATTGAGATGCAGACATTTCTGACTTGGGATTTATTTATTTTTAAATCATGCTTTTATTTTTGAGCAAAAAAATCTAAACCTGTTGGATATACAAGAACACTGTATTCGCAAACTGGGAAAAAGACGAAGTGAGCTGAAACCATCGTTTGGTGTTTATTATTGATTTTCAAAGTTGTATACTGGGATCATTTGACAAAGTTACTTCCCTTTGCCTGGGATTTCGTAGCGAAAGGGCAGCAGCTGGTCTGGGGCCAAGTGGGTTAATTTACTGTTGTTATACCCTCCCTACCCGCCCTGTCCTGCCAAACCCTCCCAAAGCCCCGCTATCTAAAAATGCCCCCCATGGTGAAGGTGGAGCTAAGTCGTCGCAGGTGCACAATGCGTCGCTTTGTGGCACAGATGTGTTGTCGCTTTCTGTATGCCATCACTGCCGAAATAAGGAGGACGACCGCCAGCAGAACGTAGTTCAGCGTCATCGAAGGAGCGTCAAGCTGCAGAAGAAAAAACACGTTGACAAAAACAACCAGTGGGAACAAGCTGTGGTTATTACAACTACTTTCCCTGATTACAACAACAAAATATAGGCCATCATTAACCCCTTTACTGCCCCAGCCTGTAAAATATCTGGGCTAAAAGATGCAATGACCCACCTGCAAATGGTCCTATAACACATCTACTTTCAATGCTATGCATTTTTTGATAAAAATCTTTTCACACTTGAAAGAGGAGACAAAAAGGCCTATGAGTTTCAAATTTCGTCTTTGTATTGGTCGTTTTCAAGTGACATCGTGGCAGTGAAGGGGTTAAAGGTGTTGCGGGGTTTTTTCCAGTTGTAAAATGCAAACTCAAATGCTGGACATGCACAGTAAAAGCCTTGATGACAGAAAAGATGACGACACACGACAGAATGAGTGGAACTGCTGCAGCATCAAACAAAGCTAACAACAAATCCATGCACTCTGTGAAATACTTACTGCCGCTGGCATCGCTGAAAGTGACTGGAACTGCTGCAGCTTCCACTGGCGGAGGTAAGAGAACAGCTCCACGTACATTGGGTGAAATGCTTCCACCTCCATCTGCAAACAGCAGTCATTCTTTGGACAACTCATCTACCATAACTGATCTTCTCAACAGTCATTATCAGGTTTATTCATCAACACACACACACACGCACACACACACACACTCTCTCTCTCTCTTGTGCACACACAGTGTTCACACATACACTCTCTCTCTCTCTTGCACACACAGTGTTCACACACACACTCTCTCTTGTGCACACACAGTGTTCATACACACACAGTGTTCACACACACACCAGCTCAACTTGACCCTTGAAAATCAGCCAAAATAAAATTTGTTTGGAAGACACAGAATAAGCTTGCTAAAAAAAAAAAAAAAGTCTTCATCTGCTTGCTCCTTACGACTTTACTCACATGTACTGATGTAGGCCAGGGAACTATCAGTTTGGCTGTTCCTTTACACACTTTAAAAATGAGCGGCCTTACCTGTCCTTACGACTTTATTCACCTGTAGGCCAGGGAACTATCAGTTTGGCTGTTCCTTTACACACTTTAAAAACAAGCGGCCTTACCTGTCCTTACGACTTTATTCACCTGTAGGCCAGGGAACTATCAGTTTGGCTGTTCCTTTACACACTTTAAAAATGAGCGGCCTTACCTGTCCTTACGACTTTATTCACCTGTAGGCCAGGGAACTATCAGTTTGGCTGTTCCTTTACACACTTTAAAAACAAGCGGCCTCACCTGTAAGTGTTCACTGTGAGGATTGAATTCATCAAAGCAACTGAACCCTTTATGACGCATGTTCTCCCACATCTCTACAGCCAGTGAGAATGGAATCTGAAACACACACACACACACACACACACACACAGAAATTAACAGCAATTCTCTTTTTCTTGCCATCGGAGTGATAATACACATAATAATAGAGTAGAATCATGTGTGCATATCGTAAACCACAAACATGTTAGAGTGGTCGCTCAGCAAGATGTTCATTTATTAACGTGGTCTCTTACCACGATGTTCATTTATTCAAGTTGTCTTGCATCATGGTGGTCACTGATCAAGATGGTCTCTCATCAGGATGTTCATTTATCAGAGTGGTCCTTCATCAGGATGTTCATTTATCAGAGTGGTCTCTCATCAGGATGTTCATTTATCAGAGTGGTCTCTCATCAGGATGTTCATTTATCAGAGTGGTCTCTCATTAGGATGTTCATTTATTCAGAGTGGTCTCTCATCAGGATGTTCATTTATCAGAGTGGTCTCTCATCTGGATGTTCATTTATCAGTGATCTCTCATCAGGATGTTCATTTATCAGAGTGTCTCTCATCAGGATGTTCATTTATCAGAGTGGTCTCTCATCAGGATGTTCATCTATCAGTGATCTCTCATCAGGATGTTCATTTATCAGAGTAGTCTCTCATCAGGATGTTCATTTATCAGAGTGGTCTCTCATCAGGATGTTCATTTATCAGTGATCTCTCATCAGGATGTTCATTTATCAGAGTGGTCTCTCATCAGGATGTTCATTTATCAGTGATCTCTCATCAGGATGTTCATTTATCAGGGTGGTCTCTCATCAGGATGTTCATTTATTACAGTGTGATCTCTCATCAGTAAATAAGTTGGTGTTTTACGCCCAGTCAACCGGTACGGTTATATCAGGGTGGTATCTCTCATCAGAGTGGTCACTGATCAAGATGGTCTCAACAGAAAAGTATGAAACTTTTTAAAAGAAACTGATTTGTCAGAGCTTACTTCACATCATATCACTCTCCAAGTTTCACAGTCTTTGAAACCCATTCCCACTTCCGCTTGTGGGATAGGAGAACATAGGAGGATTTTATTTTGTTCCATGATCACCAAACACATCGCCATGATTAACCACTATCACCACTGAAGACATTTTCACAAGCAGATCATAATTATACAAATGGTGGGCAAAGGGAAATAACTAAGTGCATTCCATGCAGCGCGTGCCCACGATGGCAACAGACAGGTTAGCGATTAAGCTGTGTGCAGCATAACTGGGTGACGCCTATTTTGGAACACATAAAGCAAAAAGTGTTCGGTGCAAGTTTTCCAAAGTCCAGATCATGCCTGAAACAAAATACATTTCATAAAAATAAAAATAAAAATAAATCCCCTCTGAATTTTTTTCACTACTGAAATTCAGTCTGACTTCTGCTGAAAATAGTGGATGTGAGAAGAGTTCCCATGCCTGTTTATTAGAGTGCTCTCCCTTCAAGGTGGCCTTTAATAATAATAATATAATAAAGAGGATTTCTAGAGCGCCCATCTGCTGCACAAGGTGGGAGCACAGGTCACTTTACAATAACACTAACAACACACATTCACCCCCTCCCCCCACCTCCACACCTTTCAGCCACCCACCTTTTGCACACCAGCCATGTAATCAAATGCAGTGCCGTCCGCAGTGTAGAAGTTGAGGTCGTAGGCTTTGCCATAACGAAACTTGTACTTGGTGGCCACTGCAAGCCTGGACGACAGCTCCCACATGCGCTGGAAGTTGGCTGGAACTCGCTTCAAGGTCTTGGAGGCAGTGTCTGTGTGGAAACGTGGAAAACTATAACGGTGTCGAAAAACAATTTACTTGTTGGTACTTAGTGAAAATGAAAATGTTCTGCAAATTTACCAACGCAACATTCATTTAAATCATATGCTGCATCAGCAAGCAAACACATTTCCAACAACAAAATCACACACAAACACACACACACAAAGACAAAGAAAGAGAAGTCATCCACAGGAGCATGTATACATATATATATATATAAAAAAAGCTTGCAATACCAGTACAGTAGTTTGTGGCATATAAATACAGACTAAGCTCACCAGCAAAAGGGATGTAGCTGTGATGTATACAAAGCTTGTCAGCAAAAGGATATATATATATATATATTATGCACGAAGCTCACCAGCAAAAGGGATGTAGATGTGGCGTACACCCGCATGGAAGGACAGAAATGCATCAAACTGCACCCTCTGTGTCAGCTCAACATACACACTGCACTCAGGCTCTGAAGAACAGAAACAAGATTACTTTTGCTTTTAGACAACCCTTTTTTTGTTTTTTGTTCTTTAAGAATTAAAGGGGTGGGGGCAGGGAGAAGGAGAAAGAGAGACAGACGCCAGCTAGTGAAAGTATATGAAAATATTGTAGCTAAATATATATATATATATATCTTTATACATATTCAAGATTCAAGATTACTTTATCATCTCAACAGAGAAATTAAAACGCGGATGAACATTAACCACATCATAGTACACAATAACACATATTTTATATTTTAAAACTCAAAGAACAGTTGCTGAAAATACAAAAGTTACATAATAAACAAACTAGTAATTTACACACACACACACACACTCACACACACACTGCTCTGACATTTGAACCGTTTTATCTGTTCAGAAATGCTACTGACTGCAGATTTAGATTTGATTTAGGTACGCAAAATCAGTCTATGTGGATGATGTCGTTGTGCCTTGACGCAAGCTTTCTAAGATGAGCAGCCATCCCCGAGAGATTGTGATAAATCCATGAATATATGAATATAACTGCTTATGGTACTGGACTTCTGAAGACAGAGAGGAGTCTAGGGCACAGACCTCTGACAGACAGAGCCAACAACTTGAACAAAACAAGAGAGACAGAGCTTCAAACACAAACTTCCTTCAGAACTTAACAAAATCTTGCAACACTTTCAAACAACACACCTGAAAAGGGGTGAGCTCCCCTGAATTCCTCATCCATGGGGTCCCCCGAGCTTCCCTTCCTGGCAAACTGCCAGTCAAAGTTTCTGTTGATGTCCACGCCTGTGCTCGTTCCTCTCCAGCAGAAATTGTGTGATGCCTCCACGAGCTTCCGCCCATCTGGATTTGCCATCACAATGGCGTAGATATCAAAATGAGAAAGTATCATCCTCGAGTACCTTTCTTCATAGCTCCCCATCACAGAGGCGAGTCCATCAGTGAGATTCTTTAAGAGGTAAAAGAAGCTCTCCACGGGGAAAAACTCCCTAGCATGCTCACCATAAGAGAACAGAATATGAACTTTGGGCACTTCTCTCGGGTTTGAAGCGTCCAAAAAATACACACTCTCCGCAGAGTTGGCTGATGGTAAAGAGAAGTTAGTAATTCTAGTCAACAGCTGCGGCACTCCATTTCTGGAATGGTAACCCCAGTCTATGTGGATGATGTCGCTGTGCCTTGACGCAAGCTTTCTAAGATGAGCAGCCATCCCCGAGAGATTGTGATAAAATGCATAATCGGGAACATAGTTCTCTAGCTGTGGTTTGACATCTGTGGCCAAAATGAAGCACCATGTGGACAGGATTCCTATGAAACTGATCAAAGTCTGGGTCCGGCAGCAACGGCTCCAAACCAACACGCCTGCTGCTGAAGTCATCATCATCATGCCAATGCTCAGCTGTTGTCATTCTTGTGATGACTCACGGTCTGTGTGTCAACTCTCTGAAAGCATACAAACATGTTTTTATATGTGTTAAAGGGGATCCAATTCCAAAGCGCACCCCAAAACAGCATCTTAGGTACATGCCCAATTGACAGGATTTGGAATGGGCCAAAATATAGTGATTTTGCAATGTAACGATTCAGATTCTGAAGCTTATCAAGCTCTTCTTCTTCATCCACACCATTACCAACTTCAACAGTCATTTATCATATAGATCAGATTATGGCTCGGAGGCTTTTTAGCCTTTTGCCTGCTCATTCGTGTTTTGGTTTATTTGCTCATTCATGTTTTGGTTTATGTTAAATTTGGTTACCAATACCATGGAAAAAGCTCAAAGTTGGGTTAAAAAAATCCCCGGTCCTGACAGTATAAGGTGTATTTTGTACTGAGATCTTCATGAATCTGTGGTCAATATTATATTATATATAAACTTTGAAGAATATATGGGGCTCAAAGACATCAAAACAGTGAACAACCCGAAGACATTCAAGTAGTTCTTTTTCTTTACTGGGCCGGGCCCGGTGAGAGAGAGAGAGAGAGAGAGAGAGAGAGAGAGAGAGAGAGAGAGAGAGAGAGAGAGAGAGAATATGCGTAAGCACAATGGTTTTGGTCGATTCGGTTCCTCTACTTACTTACGACCCGAATACCCAAGATTGGTCCTGTCGACGTATCGCACTTACACTAGTTATAGTGCGCATCAAGATCAAGAATACGAGCTACGAGTAAAAGCCCCAAAGGACTTTCTCTTGTTTTGAAACACTTACAACAAAGTTGCACAGTGTGCTTGACAGCCGTGAGCAGGATAATATCTCGTCTGCTTGCGAGTCGAATCGTAGCCTTCGTAACTGGCTTGCGGTGTCTGCGCAGTGATAGCGCCATACACATGCCAAGTCGTGGAAACTGTTCTTAAACGGGACAATTTCTGTTTGATACAAAATCGGATTCTGTTTTTGCCATTTGGTAATTGTCATATTTACAAGCAGTAGCTCCAGTTTTCGGTCTAGTTTTCAGTTGCAAGTGTTTAAACCTTCTATACATATCATACAACTGCGATATTTCTTTAGCATTTTTTTTAAAATGTATGCATATTTTTTGTGCATTTAATTTCTCGACAGAAATGTTCTTGTTGGCTTTTCTTAAGTTCCGGAACCGGAATTTCCAATGTGCGCATGCGTCAAATAAACTTAGTGGGAGGGTCAGACCGTAGAGTCAAAATGGTAAGGTATTTTTCTGCCAGTGTAATGCTTTTTTATGTACTATTTTTCATGGCATTCATGTTAGATGTATAAGTGAATAGTAGTATAATCCAGAACACATGAGGATTTTACTACTTAATGACCCCTGTTTGGCATATTTGGAGATTACATGCCGCTGAAGCGAAAACCTATGGCACCCGTCGTACCAATGCCAGATTCCTGGATGTCAAGCGACGTATTCTGCAGAAACAAAAACCGTCGGAGCGATTGCCTTTGGGGCGGTTTCCTTTCGAGCGACTGCCTGTCAAGCGAACAGTGACTACTGAAGCCGCGGATGTTTTGACATGAGTTGTTTTGTTGTTGTCACTGGTGCCGGTGGTGAAGAAAGAGAAGTCCTTCGCTGTACATCAAGTTCCCAAGTACAAGTGAATGTATTAACATTACATAATATCACTCTCTCTTCCACCACCACCGCCAGTGATAACAACAACAACAATGCCCTGCATCGCTTGCTCCACTACTATTACCATCATGCGCTGATAACAGCAGCAACAAATGCACATTTTTCTTTTTCCGCCACACCCACCTCCGGTGACAACAACAACAGCCTTGCATCTCTCTCTCTTTTTACCCATCACCATCACATTTGCGGCTTCAATAGTCAGTAGTAGTTCACCCCAAATGTTTCACCTGAAAAGGAAGTCACTTCAGTGGCATTTGCTCCAAAGGATTCATTTCAAAGATATTTGCTTGAAAGGTCTTCATTTAACCTATTTGGAACAGCGTGAAGGCCTTTTTCCTAAACTTCAGGTTTACCGGGCATCATTAAGTTGATTACTCACTGTGTTACTGTGTATGGTCCCTTTCGTTCTTTCATCTTTGATTAGGACTAGCCTTAATCATCATTTTGATTATTCTGTTACAATTATGAATTATTTATTCACTGGTTCATGAATATCAAAAGATGGAAATGGAATCTTTAATTATGCACAAGTTTCTTAAAGCATGCTGTGCACAAGAAGGCAAGATTGGCACTAATGAGCTTGCAGTTTATAAGTGGTGACTCAGAAAATTGTTGCACCATCCCCAGTGTGGATTTGACATTTTGCTAATGGGGCTTCCATACCACAATCACAGATGAATACTCTAACACTGGTTTCACAGCTGTGTCTGGACAGCTGTTGGCCATCCATTCAGGTTCCAGTATCCTTTCAGGTCCCTTGTTCAAGCGGACTGTATAGTTATATTGACTGTTCTCTTGAGAGTGCCTGTTCTGATTTACAGATTCGTTTCATCCTGATTCAAAACCGAGCGGGGAAGACCAGGCTTGCCAAGTGGTACATGCATTTTGACGACGAGGAAAAGCAGAAGCTGATTGAAGAAGTGCACGCTGTAGTGACAGTGCGAGATGCCAAGCACACAAACTTTGTTGAGGTGAATATACTTGTAGTGTTTAGGTTGTACTCTGCCATGTTTTGGAACCAGATGCAGGAGCCACTTGTTAAATAGCAGTAGCAGTTTGAAGTATTTATCATTCCTTATTCTTTCCCAGCAGATCAGATTGTGCCAGAACTCAAAATATTTTCAGACAGATTAAGAACAGATGGAATTCACAGTTCTGAGTATGCACAAGTATGTATCAGTGTGTCTGCCTGTGTACGTGTCTGTGAGTTGGGTTTATGTGTTGTATATTTGTGTGTGTGTGTGTGCATGTGGTTGCATCTGGGCTTACAGGCTAAATTTCTATGTCATCCTAGATCTGGAAGATTTCTCCCCATTTTCCTCTTGCATTTTGCCTTGGAAATACATTAACCCACTTGGCCCCAGACCAGCCGCTGCCCTTTCGCTATGAAATCCAATACGAAGGGAAGTAACTGTGTCAAATGATCCTGGTATACAAATTTAAAAATCAATAATAAACACCAAATAAAAGTTTCAGCTTACTTCGTATTTTCCCCAGTTTGCAAATACAGTGTTCTTGTATATCCAACAGGCTTTGATTTTTTGCACTAAAAAAGAAAAGCATTAAACAAAAAAAAATCCCAAGTCAGAAATGTCCACATCTGAATGTTGGGTTTTTGGGCGCCTACAGGGTAACCGACTTTGCAAAGTTTGAATCTCTAAAGATGAAGCTCTGTGAGTTTGTTAGGGTGCTCATGGTAAGCGACTGAGCCAAATTTGCAGTTCAGATCTCAAAGGATGAAGCTCCGATGCCATTGCTGACAGAGGGCTTTTGTTTATTTTCGCGCATCTATTGCGTGTCCATCTTACAACTTTGAAAATTCACAGTGTTTCTCAAACTCCACCGAACTTCAAACAAAAGACATCGCCGGAAGTAGTAAACAATAGCGGAAATGAAGCTACAAGTCTCGCAAGAATCCCGTTCCTATTTGCATAAGCCGAGATGCTAGCCGGCCGCTACCAGGCGGTCTGGGGTTTTGTGGTAAGGCAATCAAGCAGGTGGTGATGGGTGGTCTGGGGCCAAGTGGGTTAATACCGCTACTGCTATAGTAATAGACAATGTGACAACAGGCCAGACTTTAGGACCTGCCTGAGGAACTTTAATTTGAACTTGGTAGTCAATGAATCATAAAAGATCAAATAATTTTTCAAGATAGCCAGCCATTATTTTTAACACTGATACAGTGGTAGCATTTGACCATTACTATATGAGTGAATTTATGTAGTAATATCCATTTGTGTTCATTTTGTTTTAGTTCCGGAACTTCAAGATTGTGTACAGACGCTATGCGGGGCTCTATTTCTGTATCTGCGTTGATGTGAGCGACAACAACCTGGCTTACCTTGAGGCCATTCACAACTTTGTTGAGGTGCTGAACGAGTTCTTTCACAATGTCTGTGAGCTTGACCTCGTCTTCAATTTCTACAAGGTAATGAATTGATTGGGTTGATAAGTATTCCTGACTCATTAAAATTGTATCAGCCTTAGATGTTTTCGGTATTAGTCTGTTTGCCTGGGACTGGGGGGGGGGGGGACACGTAACTTTTTTTCTTTCCAGTCCCTCCCACTGTCAGAATCATGGCTTTGGAAGCAAACCTTTTTTTCCATTTTTGTTCTTCGATGTTATTACTGTCAAGAAAATGAACATGATCAGGGGCTAGTTGTTGCTCATACATTAACATATGGGCCTTAAACTAAAAGCAAATTGCTGGGCTTTAAACTTAAAATCTGTTTGCTGGACATTGACAAGAGTATGTGCGTTAGGCATTTGTCAAACACTCCGTAGTATCAAAGGAGCCAGGTGCAAAGTTGATTAATTGAAAGGTGGTATTATGAATGAGTGAGAAGAAAGTGATGTTGCTGGATGGGTGTATGTTAAGGTTCTTGAAAAACTCAGCCTGCATGATATGCCTGGTACGGGGGGGAAAATCTAAATTTTGGATGGTTCTTTTGCAGGTGTACAGTGTGGTGGATGAAATGTTCCTTGCTGGAGAGATCCGAGAAACCAGTCAGACCAAAGTGTTAAAACAGCTCTTGATGCTTTCCTCATTAGAATGATCAGTCATCATCATCATCACTATCATCATCATCATCATCAGCTACACATCAACATCACGTTGTCCACATAACTCTAGAGCCCCTGTAGTAACTAAGGACTTGACCCTCTAATTGTGAAACTGATACAGTGATAGACTGTAAAGTCCTTTGTAGATAATGATGTTTACACTGTAGTAAGCTGTGGTAAAGTCCTTTGTAGACAATGTCTACACTAGTAAGCTGTGGTAAAGTCCTTTGTAAACAATGTCTACACTGTAGTAAGCTGTGCAGGCTTGAAATGGCATGTGTACTACTGTTCTTCTAGAATCTCTGGAAGTAGTTTGGCATGCGTTTGAAGGAGCTACATCTCCAAGTTGCTGAAACAATTACTCAGGTGGGCTTTGATCCGAATCACTAGGGAGAATGACGATGGCTTCCTGAACCCTCCTACCCCCTTCTGATTTGTTTAATTGGTCAGAGAGGAAATTCCTAATTTACACTGATAGTGAAGTGAAATGTTTTGTGTAATAAGGTCACCTTGGTTAATAGTGTTTACTTCCTGGTGTCACGTGGTTGTTATTTGTGTTGCATCACATTTCTGTGAAGCATGCCAGAGAACGGCTGTCATAGATAAGTTTTGGGGTGTTTTTTTTACCTTGGGGAGGGGTGCTTTTCCTGGATGACTCTCAAAGGGGTGGTCTTTGGACCACCAGCACAGCCCCCTGAACTTCTGCAATCCTCGTGTAAAACACCAATCTCAGGATTTTTAAAAGAGTAAACACTCGCCCCTGGAAGTATATTTTTATGGGAGGACCCCCCACCCCAAAAATTCTAGTCTAGGAAAATTGTGTCATCTCTGTTCATGTCAAGTTCTGCTATGCTGAATAGATTTTAACAATTTAAAACTGAGTTTTTTTAGTTGATGTCCTGCCCTTTTCTTCATTTTCAAGTTAGTTCATGTGTGAATCGTTGATGTGCAATAGTTTTCTCACTGGGTCCACACGCTGACTGAGTTTGTATACATTCCTAACTTGTGTATTTCATTAGTAAGTCTGTGTTGTGACTGCTGCTTGAACAAAGAGCAAAGTGTGATGGCAACACAAGTGTTCTCGTGACATTGTGAGGAGCCGCTGTTGCGGAAGTGTAGCATAGAAAAGAGACCATTGCATCACATCCCCAGTGGCATTATTGCAAGCTGTATCATTGCTACAGTCTTGGGAGCTGTCCAAAATCCAACGCATTTTTGTTGCAAGTACTGGTTGCTGTTCAAAGCGAGTTGTTTTAAGTTGAACACAGGCAGCATTCTAGCTGAATAAGCCAACTTGTGGACATTTCCATGCCTAAGTAAGTAAATTGGTGTTTTACGCCCAGTCAACCAGTGCAGTTATATCAGGGCGATTTCCATGCCTAAATCGTGAAGAACTTGACATCATCTTAAAAACTGGCTTCTCGCTTTTGATTGTGGTGGCCATTTACAGTAGACTTTACAGCTAAAGGGTGTGTTCAGTTTCCATTTGATGAGACTTGAATGTAATGCTTGCTTGATTCACTGTGAATATCAGTTGTATAACGTATGTATATTGATTTTCGTTACTTAAGATAAAAACATGAAGGAGATGAAGCCTTGTTTGTTTATTATAAACGTTTTGCCTAATGTGTCATTGCATTGTTGTTTCATGACAGTGACATGCAGACGACTTTTCTATCTCTGGACAGAAGTTATGCTGTCGCCAATTAACGTGTTGCCTGGAGAGAGAGAGTATGGCACCTACTGACATAGGGTCATGCAAATGTGTGGCATGTCCAGCAAAAGAGTGGTGTGCATGTTCAAAAGGTTTGCTGCAGCAGTTCTCTCTTTCATGTACAGTCAACTTGGCCCTTCGGTGAGCAAGAGTTCAGGGAAGAGAAATATTCTAGTGGATGAAACTTGCAGTTAAAAGAGATGTGTCTCATCTGTTGGCTGGTGCTGGTTGGCTGATTGTGGCCTGTCACTCAAATCTTGGCAACACGTTAATTACCAACATACACCTGACAGTGACATAAATCTTGGCAACACGTTAATTACCAACATACACCTGACAGTGACATGGGTGCAACTTTTCAGTCTGTTTGGAATAAAACCATGCTGTCAGTGTCATCATCTTCATTTTTAACGCATACATTATGGGTGCAAGTTGTCAGACTCTTTGGACTGAACTGAAACTGTCATTAATTTCCAACATCCACATGAAATTGACATGGTCTTTTTGGATGTCACTAACTTCATAAAATTAAAATGGTATTTTGGGATGTCACTGACTTCATTTCCAACACAAACGTGGGTGCAACTTTTCAGATTCTTTGGACTAAAAACCACATACATGTACAAAATGGGGACAAGGTTGGGGGGGGGGGGGGGGAGATAATTGTGTAAGCAATGATTAGTACTAATTTACCACAATATATTGCTAGTTTTGAATATATTTTCAGTGTAAGTGCCTTGATAAATATTCTTTTATCATTATTATTACTAACATCCACACGCATGCCTGAATTTCACTGCAAAGCAAGCAGCTGCAGAAATGTTTACTGGAACATTCTGCTATCTACGTGAACATGTTTGAGGGAGTGGAGGACACAAGGACAATTTGAAAGTTTCACCCTTGCACGTGCACACACACAAACACATGACATATATACAGCCATACACACTGATTACAATTTGAAAGTTTCACCCTTGCACATGCACACACACAAACACATAATGACATATATACAGCCATACACACTGATTACAATTTGAAAGTTTCACCCTTGCACATGCACACACACAAACACATAATGACATATATACAGCCATACACACTGATTACAATTTGAAAGTTTCATCCTTGCACATGCACACACACAAACACATAATGACATATATACAGCCATACACACTGATTACAATTTGAAAGTTTCATCCTTGCACATGCACACACACAAACACATAATGACATATATACTGCCGTACACACTGATTACAATTTGAAAGTTTCATCCTTGCACACAAAAACAATAAACAATTCTGGTACACACTGATTACAATTTGAAAGTTTCATCCTTGCACATGCACACACACAAACACATAATGACATATATACTGCCGTACACACTGATTACAATTTGAAGGTTTAACCCTTGCACATGCACACACACAAACACATAATGACTTATATACTGCCGTACACACTGATTACAATTTGAAAGTTTCATCCTTGTACGTGCACACACACAAACACATAATGACATATATATACAGCCATACACATTGATTACAATTTGAAAGTTTCATCCTTGCACACACACAAACACATAATGACATATATATACAGCCGTACACACTGATTACAATTTGAAGGTTTAACCCTTGCACATGCACACACACAAACACATAGTGACATATATACAGCCATACACACTGATTACAATTTGAAGGTTTAACCCTTGCACATGCACACACACAAACACATAGTGACATATATACAGCCATACACACTGATTACAATTTGAAGGTTTAACCTTGAACATGCACACACACAAACACATAATGACATATATACTGCCGTACACACTGATTCAGTCTGGTTACATAGACTTTATTGTATTTGCATATTTTCAACAGATTGCTGCCTGTCTCGTGCACAAAACAGGAATGTATTCTGACAGCAGGAGATGGAAACAAATCTGATCTTGTGGACTTCTTTCTTCCAACATTTGGATTTGGGAGGAGGCTGGAAACATGAGCACAGTGAAGAAATAAAATGCAGACATGGCCTAAGTACATGCAAGCACTGCTTGCCCAGAATAATGGTCATGATGCTGAGTACTGGTCGCAACAGAGGCAGAAAGGAAAACATCAGCGGAAAAAGCTGGAAACAGAAAAGCAAGAAAAGAAGAAGCTCAGTTACAGTTACCTGAACCAACTTGCAACGATTAAAAGACAGACAGAGGCAGAGAGGCAAATTAAAGCTGGCTAGGCTCCTCTTTTTTTCTCCTCCAAAATGTGAATACTATATAGCGTGAGCAAATTTTGTACAACCGCACACACAAAACATCACAAAATTTAAACAAGTCTGAACCCCCACCAAAAACAGTACTAATACTGGTAAGGATCTACAGACGGCAATATCCACTTTTAGCCCCGTCGGTTTGCTGTCCTCAAATGGTTTGAGGATGCATGTGTGCGTGTGCTTGTGTATAGCACTGGCACAGCACGGAATGAACTGATTATGCCAACATAGTGCATACTTCAAGTTCGTCCCCTCCACACGCACACACATTCTCCCAAACCATTTGAACAGCGAACTGACAGGGCTAAAAGTGAACATTGCCCTAAGGACCACTATTAACAGACAAAAATAAAGTGGGCTGAAAATCAAAGGAATCTGCTACAGTCAGTCTTCCAGTAAGAAGGCAGAGGGAATGAGGCTGGTAACCCAGTCAGATGAGATCACTCACAGGCAAGACAAAGCAATACTGATTGAATTAAAACTTCAAAGACTGACAAAGGAATCAACAGAGCAGTAGCACCTCCATCAATCATGTTATCTAAACACTTGTATGGAAATGCTTGTTGACATCAGGCGTACGCCTTGTCCCAACGCTGCACTAGCCCCTGAAGGCGGCATACAGCTGCCTGGATGGTGGAGAACACCATAAATGCAGGCATACGTGTTGGTGCAGGAAAAGTTGCTCCTGGCAAAGCTAACTGTCAGCTAGTGCAATATTGGGACAAAGACCTTAGGATAAAGTGCATGAATGATAGCCATAAGCATTGCCATACAAGTGTTACACAGCATGAATGCTGGCAATAAGCACTGCCATACAAGTGTTACACAGCATGAATGATGGCAATAAGCACTGCCATACAAGTGTTACACAGCATGAATGATGGCAATAAGCATTGCCATACAAGTGTTACACAGCATGAATGATGGCAATAAGCACTGCCATACAAGTGTTACACAGCATGAATGATGGCAATAAGCACTGCCATACAAGTGTTACACAGCATGAATGATGGCAATAAGCACTGCCATACAAGTGTTACACAGCATGAATGATGGCAATAAGCACTGCCATACAAGTGTTACACAGCATGAATTTATGGCAATAAGCATGCCATACAAGTGTTACACAGCATGAATGGTGGCAATAAGCACTTGCCATACAAGTGTTACACAGCATGAATGATGGCAATAAGCATTGCCATACAAGTGTTACACAGCATGAATGATGGCAATAAGCATTACCATACAAGTGTTACATAGCATGAATGATGGCAATAAGCATTACCATACAAGTGTTACACAGCATTGAATGTGGCAATAAGCACTGCCATACAAGTGTTACACAGCATGAATGGTGGCAATAAGCACTGCCATACAAGTGTTACACAGCATGAATGATGGCAATAAGCATTACCATACAAGTGTTACATAGCATGACTGATGGAGATACTATTGTTCACTCCTTTGTGGAACTCTGCTATAGCAGTTACCTACTTTCAGCTGGAGAAAAACAACAAAATACCAGGAGAAAAGTCAGGAAAAGAACAAATGTATTGCAATGAAAATGTATCAGCATATATAGTATATGCACTATTCAAATGTGGCAACCAGCAAGGTCTCAAATTTAAAATTTATGATCTGCTGGCAGGGTAAGTCCTTTTTCTTTCTTTCTTTTTTTTAAATTATTGTTTCATCTTTTTGGGGGAGGACAATTCACAAGCCTAAAAAACAGAAAAAATAAAACACATGGTGTTGATGAAAAGCCATGAAACAACCACCATTATTTTATGATTTCAGGCAAGAAGTGTGTCGGGGGGGAAAATAGTTGCTATAAGTACAAGTGTTAGACATTATTCTGAGAACTGAAAGATTAAGCAGTAATGTCAAAATCAAGTTTACACCTTGTCATTCTACAGTGGGCTGTGTTGCCCAAGACTTCTTGAAGCAACATGCTTTTGGCATAAATACTGCAAGTTAATGTTGGTGTGCATAACATTTTCAATACGATGTGTTGTTAAATTATGCAAATTCAAACTGACGGGACTTGTACCCAGCCAACCATACAGGGACAGATTCTCATTGCAACTACTCAAAATGATATGCATATAAAGCGGCAGTACAAAACTGGCACTTTGCAGCTTCCATGAGCAAACTCTTCAACCAGGAAATAAAAAAATAAAAATAAATGTCATCACAACCAGTTTTATTCATCACCTGTCAATCAGCTCAAGGGTCCAAACAAATAAACCTGCAAAGAGAAATGCAGAATAATAAAAAGCAACATAGTGCCTTTTTGCTCGTCAATCCTTGGGCAGCAGGATGAGTGAATTATATAATTATGAAGACAATATGTGCCTAGGCTACACCTGGCTCCAACAGAACAAAATAGTATGCAACACCGAAAGAATAAAGTGGGAATAATTATGTTTATCTGCTGAAAAGTGAAATGCGCAGTCAGACAGTCAGAAAGGTACTGTACAGAAATTATACATCTTTCAATATGTACATGGATTACGAGTGCAAAGTGAAACCCCATATAAAAGACCACCCTCGTAAGATCACTTGGCAGGGGTACTTGTTTCCTCTTAACTGCATGTAAACCTATCCTTTTGAAGTTTTCCCATGACCAGCTCTCATTCTAAATGTCTGTTATGATTTTAAAGGGGATGCCAGGCAGACACATCACAGACTTCGTGCATAGGAATTGGATTTTAAATTTTTTTTTTAAAGCAGACCCACAGCAGTTTTTCACCCTGTCCTTAATAGTAATAAGCCTTATGGTTTCTGTGTATGTAAAGCACCATGAAAGAAAGCAGTTTTTCAGCCACTTTATTAGTTTATGTTCTAGGCTCTAAAGCTCAACATTTTGAATCGGGGTGGGGGGGGAAGGCCATAAGTGCTGTCGTTTTGTGTCTGGTAGTCTGTCTTTCATGTTATTAACAAGACCGGCAATATGACACAAATGTCTATTATGTCACAAGCCAACCCTTTCTCTCTTCATGGGTAAAGAGTGGAGCAGTATGGCTGCACCCCGAGAAGAGCAAAATTCAAAGCACACTTTATGTATATATCTGCTGTGCAGATATTGATGTAGCAACCACAGGGAGCCTACAAGTGGACATATTTACACATTTTCCGTCATAAGGCCAACTTACATCTTCACTGTTGAGGTCCCCTTTAAGGGTGGTCAATAATTAGGAGTTCCACTGTACAGCTGTTCTTAATTAAGGATGACATATTTCATATGTGCACATCTTCACTGTTGCGGTCCCCTTTAAGGGTGGTCAATAATTAGGGTTCCATTGTAGTTGTTATTAAGGATTACATATTTTTCATATGTGCACATCTTCACTGTTGTGGTCCCCTTTAAGGGTGGTCAATAATTATGGGTTCCATTGTACAGTTGTTATTAAGGATTACATATTTTTCATATGTGCACATCTTCACTGTTGAGGTCCCCTTTAAGTGTGGTCAATAATTAGGAGTTTCATTGTACATCTGTTCTTAATTAAGGATTTCACATGTGCTCATCTTCATTGTTGAGGTCCCCTTTAAGAGTGGTCATTGAAATAGGGGTGCCACTGTAAAGCAATTACTAAGGATTATATATTTCATATGTGCACATCCTCACTGTTGAGGTCCCCTTTAAGGGTGGTCATTAATTAGGGGTTCCACTGTACAGCTGTTATTAAGGATTACATATTTAATTAATATGTGCACATCTTCAAAAATTTCATTCAGTGATCACTTGTATTTTCAAAGGGATGCTTCCCAATAATGTGAGTATTTTTTAATCACTGGAATCGTTGTTGTGGTGTTTCCCCAGCTGATCATTGAAATTGATGTGGCATATCCCCAGCTGATCACTGAAATTGATGTGGCGTATCCCCAGCTGATCATTGAAATTGACGTGGCATATCCCCAGCTGATCACTGAAATTGATGTGGCATATCCCCAGCTGATCACTGAAATTGATGTGGCATATCCCCAGCTGATCACTGAAATTGATGTGTGTCCCCAGCTGATCACTGAAATTGATGTGGTGTATCCCCAGCTGATCACTGAAATTGATGTGGCATATCCCCAGCTGATCACTGAAATTGATGTGTGTCCCAGCTGATCACTGAAATTGATGTGGTCCCCAGCTGATCACTGAAATTGATGTGGTGTATCCCCAGCTGATCACTGAAATTGATGTGGCTATCCCCAGCTGATCACTGAAATTGATGTGGCATATCCCCAGCTGATCACTGAAATTGATGTGGTATCCCCAGCTGATCACTGAAATTGAGTGGCATATCCCCAGCTGATCACTGAAATTGACGTGGGTATCCCCAGCTGATCACTGAAATTGATGTGGTGTATCCCCAGCTGATCACTGAAATTGATGTGGTGTATCCCCAGCTGATCACTGAAATTGATGTGGTGTATCCCCAGCTGAACAATCCCATAGGGTGAGGGGATTACAGTGTGTAACTGTTTTTTATTACCCTGCCACATGGGCAGCCACATGCCATCTTCAGAGGATAAATTATCTCCATTTCTGGGGAGTGGATGCTGTTATGCAATGGGCTTATTAAGGCTGAAGACAGTCCCCACATTACTATGGAGCGTGTAACATTTTACTGTGGTCTTGGGGGTGTTCTTGCTGATGTCAGTGTGTCGTAACATATTACTGAAATGCACGTTTTGATTTCAATCAAGAAGAATAAAGGAGCCAATTTATTCTGGTACATCACAAGACGAAACGATGGGCAATATATTACAATAAAGCTTGCCAGTAAGGTGTCTCATGTTGTTTTGTCCAGCAAATGGGCATTGCACAGTCAAGTTATGAGAAGTGCATAAATCTATAAAATGTATATTAATAATACATAAAAAGAGAAGATTATTATCTCATTTATGCACAACATTTATGATGCTCCTTCAGTGTATTGCAGAAAACATTCACAAGTCACAAAATTGTTTCCAGCACATATCAAAATGTCAAAACTTAAAGCTGACCACAGGCAGAAAGACTCAAGAATAAAACGCAAGCTAAAAACCTGTTGCACAAGCAAGAAGAGCCTTTTACCCGGAAAAGCAAGCCTGAGCAGGCTTCTTACAGGGATCTGAACTATGAATCATAACACAGTACCCTTCCATCCAATCAGGAAAGCAAGTCACTGGAAAGCAGGAAAGAAGTGCCAACTACCAGGAAAAACGAACCTACTCTGCAAATATCTGAGTGATGAAACATTGCTGAGTGCCTTTTCAGCAAAGAAAGCAAAAAGGTGAACCTACTCCACAAAGATCTGAGTGATGAAACACTGCCTTTCAGGAGAGAAAGCAAATCATTGGACAGCAAAAAGGTGAGCCTTCTTCCAGAGAACACAAGCCTATTCCACAAAGATCTGAGTGATGAAACACTGCCTTTCAGGAGAGAAAGCAAATCATTGGACAGCAAAAAGGTGAGCCTTCTTCCAGAGAACACAAGCCTATTCCACAAAGATCTGAGCTATGAAACATTGTGGTGCAGTACTCCCTCAGCAGAGAACGCATATCACTGGATGTGGATCTGAGCTTAATTACATCAAACAGTCACGACATGACGCACATGCCAGCTGATGATGTGGATGAAAGACGATGTAATCAACGCCGAGTGTCAACTATCACAGTGCCATTCCTTCTGCCTCATCATCACTCACAGGAACACCCCAAGGCTAAGGAAACAAACATGCACTACCTAAATTAGTAAATATACATGTATGTTGTATACAAGCATTCATTATTACTGGCCTTTTCCTCTTCTTCTAAATCCTACTCTAAACCACACACACACACACACAGAGTGGGAAAAAGTGCACAATTACAGTCCGTGGTTTTTTTTTGCCGCTACAGTGACTACTGCACAAAAATGTTCACCAAGAACGTGGCCATATATATACATTGACCACACTTGACCAGATGGATTCTATGCAAGGTCTCTTTAATATTTACATGCACTATTAAATCTACCAATGTGAGCTTTTTTCCCTACATTGCTTCTTTGGTCCATTCTATTCACATCTCTTTTTGAGGCTGCACCTCTGTTGGAGTTTATGTACCTTGCATTTATTTGCGTGCCAGGTGAGCTACCACGGGCGACTCAGTTCTTTGTTGTGTTTGTGTGACGCTTTTTGAGCACTAATTAACTCCCTTGTTAGTTGATTCTTACCCATCAATCCAAAATTAAAAAACAAAAAACACATAAAATCATAGTCGCATTGAGTACTTCAAGAAGAAAAGAAAAAACAGTGAGGCAAGCATACATATGTCAATATATGGGCTCAGAAGCTAGCCTCACAAACTTGCTTTTCGGAGGCAATGCCCACACAAGCACATTTTCTCTCTTTTTTTAATTTTATTTTCAAATTTCAGTCTTTGTCTCAGTGGAAAAATCTTCAGGAACAGGTTTCATGTCCCCATGTCCATTATACATACATGTGTACAAGTGCCATAAAAATTGTGTTTGTCCACAATACATTAAAATAGATACTGCTGGAACTGCTAGTGATACAATTAAAGTATTTTGGTCTCTAACTCAGTTACTCACTAACTGTACACCAAAATGATGGGGGGGGGGCGGGGGGAAATTTATTAGATTTTTTTCAGGGGGGTTGGTATTGCACCAGAGTACAAGCTATTGCAATGAATTTGTGTCCGATGTATTTAGAGTGATACTTCTAGTACTTTATTTACAGCTGTGGTTTGCTCTTAAATACTCCGTCAGAACACATTTACACACACAGAGAAAAGAAAAAAAGAACACCCACAACAACACTCTCAAAAACACAAGATTACGTACAAACTACCTGTTGATTATGGGATTAAAAGAACAAAAAGGGGTAGAAAATCTTTAGTAATTAGGACAGTACCACTACCAGTTAGTTCCACACACTCTACAGTTAACAAGAGATGATACAAATAAGCACAGTGGCCTGGAGAAACAGATAAGCACAAGAGAGAGTGGGCAATAAAGTCAGAGAAGATTTGTTCAAAATTAAGTTGTCAATAATCTCAGCGTGATGTGACCGCTTCATGTTCAACTTGATTTTCCTCTGATGACTGCATGCATCTTAAATAGGTTGGCTTCTTCTGTCACAAACTGTACATCAAACTAAAGCAGGGGAAAAAGGTGCAAGATTATCACCAAGACTTGCATGTGTTGCTACTGTACATCCCTGTAAGTCCCACAAAATAAAAATAAAACATTTGAAAGTTGGATTTTAAAGCGAATCAGATTTCAGAGCATCAAAGCACTAGCAAAATGGGTTGCATCAGCAACATGTGTTTGACATGAAAACCAAGAACCTGCGAGCTACACTGCATTATGAAATACAGACACTGCTCACCAACAGAATTAGACAGCATACACTGGTTTAGTCTGTCAACAAGCACTCAAGTGCAACGGCATCATGCTGTCTTTAATGAAGACCTCAAGCAAAGAACAGGCCCTACTCATACAATCATAGGAAACAATTAAAAATTAGACTCACAGCAAATTTTCACCCCATTTGCCATCTGCTCTGTTAAAAATGGACACACACAAGCTGTGAAAACACAGCCATCATTTTGCGCCTGGCAGTCTGTGACATCACAAAGCCAGTATTTGTGGTGCAAGTGTCTATGATGTCAGGGGCCAACCGTTTTCCGCTTCACATTGGGAAAGAGTGAACCAACATCGCTGCATTCAAAGGTCAAGAGCTCAAATTTCAAGCAAAAAAAAAAGTATGCCTTCTGTTGCATAAATATTGACAGAAACACCATAATTATGACGCCTGCAAATGGAAATATTTGTGGCATCCGTTTTCAGGCCGACTTGCGCTTTTGCTTGTGGTCCTCTTTAAAGACACATCAGCGGACTAGCCATACTCCAGCAGCATTAGGGGTGTGGGGACATGGAGCAGCACTGCTTCGTGGTGACCAGCAGCGTCTCGAGTTGCAGTGATGGTAGGTAAATGTCATGACGCCTGTGTTACGTGTGGTCAATCTTTTTTTAACCAATGACAAAGCTGTACGTGTTATGATCTGTTGTAAACCCTCGACTGGCTCATGGGTCAAATATGTGTATACCTTATGCTTTCACTGCCGCCAGAAGAATTTTCTCAAGGGGCAGTGAAATTGTCTTCTGACCCTTGTGTTTTCTGATGTTTTCCTACAACTGTGCACCTTTCACGGGGTGCAATCATTCATAGCTACTGACCAAGCACAAATTACGCGCGTCAAGAAAGCCCGTGCAACAGTCACACATGTGCTCAAGCTGTCACACAAAGTGAAAAAAAAGTCCTTCAAAGCAGCACCTCTCAAACTCAGCGCTCAATACTGCTCGTGAAAATGATGTGACTCCAGGCGCAGGGAATCCCGATCTCTAGACTTCTGCGGGGAGCGCCGGTGAGGGGAGTGCCTGCCGTGCGGTGATCGCGGTGACTGCTGCAGGCGCTTGACGGGTTTGCCTGGTGAGCGCTCGCTGCCAGCAGCCTTGGCGCCGTACCTGGCCACCTGGTGGGGCGTCAGTCCTCTGGAGGTCCTCAGCTGCTGGTGGTCGTCGGGTGGCGGCGGGGTGGACGACAGCTTCGTGTTGGTGGACTCGCGCAGCGGGGAATGGCTGTGTTCTCTGTGATGGCTGCGACGCTTCTGGCGGCGTGGGGCGAGCGCATCCTCGATGGTTTCCAGCAGGGACGAGCTCAGGTTGATGTCCCCAGCCCCTACGGAACAGCGTGTCAGCTGCCTCTGCTTCGGGGGCCTGGAGGGCGTCTCGCCGGTGCTGTCTGCTTCTTCCCCTTTGCTCAGCATGTTCCTGCTGGGGCTGCTCTGGGAGCCCAACTCAGGTTCTTCCGCTGACCCGTTCCCGAACTCCACTATGGCCTCTGGAACATTCACCCCATCCTTCCTGGGAGCCTTCTGCACCAGGTCTCGGTAGTACGTGCCTGACGGGTCGGCGGTGCTTTTGGCAAAGATGGTTGGGATCCTGACCGGGGACTTGCCTCGCTTCCTGGGGGAGCACTTCTGGAAGTGGTGGGAGGCGCCAGACTGGTCCAGACCCGAGCGATCCAGGCTGCTGTTGATCTGCCGCACGTTCTGTGCAACGCGACCCGCGTTGCTTTCCTTGATGTGCAAGATGCTCTCGTGCTTCTGCATGCGCAGCTCAGCGCGCTTCAAGTTCACAGTGGGCCTGGGGGGCTCCTCGGTTCTTTTCTCCCCTCCTGGATTCGCCGGTTCTGCTGCCCTGGCACTGCCCGGTTCTCTCCTCACCCACACCTCTTCCGTTGCCTCTGCCACCTTGGTTCTGGGATCAGCATGGGGGGCAGCTTCGCTGAGCATTTCCGCCTGGTCCTGGGCAGTCTCCTCCTTGACTGGGCTGACTCGCTCCACGTGCAGCGTGTTGGACCTCTCCTTTCTCAGCGTGGCAGACCGCTCCAGCCGGAATGAGCGAGCAAGGCGCTCGTCCCGGCTGAAGCCGTCTCCTTTCTGGGGCGACTTGAAGGGCACAGCCACGTCCTTGACGTCGGGTGGCAGGCTGCTGTCCAGGAAGCCCGCCCTGGTCAGGAGGCGGTGGGTCTCCGCTGAGATCTGCAGGTTTGGGACGATGTTGGCATGGCGACCGGAACCCGCCAGGTACATGCTGTGGCAGCGGGCCGCCGGTTTCTCCATCCTGGTCCCGGACTTTAGGTCCTCCGCCGACAGACTCTTGACAGGGCGGCTGTCGTTGTGCAGAGACGAGGCAGGCTCCGGGTTGTCGAGGGCCCCGCCCTCCAGCTGCAGGCTGCATGGGTCAAGGTTGCTCGACTTGACGAAGGTGGTGTTGAGGGACCGGCAGGAGGAGGACCGGACCTCTGCGCCGTCCAGCAGCGACCCCTTGCCGCTGTCGATGGACACGCTGCGGTCCAGCTGAGGTCGGCCGTGGTGGTGGGTGGCGCTGGTGGTGGAGGACTCGGACCCGGTGAGGCTGATGAGGCTGTCGGCGCTGGTGGAGGGCTGCAGGGAGAAGGCTGGCGTGTTGACCGACACGCTCGACCCGTAGTACGACATGCTTCGCGGTGGCGGTCTGCTCTCCCCTCTCTGCAGGCTGTTGAGGCGACCAGCAGCGGTGGCGGCAGGGTTGTGGATGACCGTGCCCCCAGAGATGGTGGAGAACCCGGACTCAGACTCCCCATCGGATCCGTTGTCATCGTCGTGCTTGCCCAGGCCTCCGATCTTCCTGGCCTCCATGATGGACTGGTCCCCAAACCCAGAGGGAGGCGGGAGCACAACATGCAGCAGGCTGCTCTCCATGTCCATACCCTGCTCCCTGGACTTCTCTGATCTTTCAGAACTGCCGCCAGCTGCCTTTGTCTTGTCCACGCTGACCATCACATGCTGCTTTGCTCCCAGAACGGCTCTGGGCTGGGCATGCCTCGTAGCTTCTTGGGCAAAAGCGGACGCCCGGGACGACCCGAGGGCAACCTCTAGATCCCCTTCAGCAGCCACGGGATTTCGTTCAGGCAGGACGGGGACGATGATGGGGATGGGGTGGCCAATGTCCGCCTTGTCAAAGCTGCGCCGCAGCTTCTTCACGTTCTCTGTCTTCCCCTCCAGCAGACCGTTGCTGAGCTTGTTGGGCTGGCCCCGGCGAAGAGCTCCGTCCGTCGATGCTGAGCGCCGGACCGGCCTTTTCACCCAGGGCCTAAACGAGTCGGCGCGCTTCAGGCTGCGGCCACGAGCCACAGGGGGGCCAGCGCCAATGTGGGTGGTCGTTGTGGTGGTGTCCAGGCAGGTGGTTACGTCTGGGTCGATGAAGCCCTGATTGAGGGCATTGTGGTCCTCGGGGCTGTTGGCGGAGAGGTCGTGCAGTGACGGGGAGGACACGGTGCGGGTGACGCTCAGGGCGGAGGCGGGAGATCCCTCAGTGCCAGTCAGCGCTATGGCCGACCTGCCGTGCGGAACACCCGGGGGGCTGGCCTGTCGCTCATCCATGGAATCGTCAGCATCATCCTGGAGGAATGAGAACAGTGAGACTCCATTTAGAGGCATTGAGACAGAGTCTGGAGGAGAAAGACACAGACACACTTGAAGTAGAGTCTGGGGGTCGACACTCGTGCATTGAGACAGAGTCTGGAGGAGAAAGACACAGACACACTTGAAGTAGAGTCTGGGGGTCGACACTCGCGCATTGTACAACAGTCTGGAGGAGAAACACAATGACACCCACTTGAAGTCGTCGGGAGAGGGATCAACTTCTGCACTGTACATAATAATGATAATGGGCAATATCCACTTTTAGCCCCGTCGGTTCACTATCCTCAAATGGTTTGAGGATGCATGTGTGCGTGTGCATAGCACGGAATGAACTGATATGTGGATATGCCAATGTAGTGCATACTTCAGGTTCATTCTGTCCACACACACATATTCTCATACCACATGAGGACCTCAAACCGACAGGGCTAAAAGTGTACATTGCCTTCTAATGTACATTTATAATGCCTTCAATTATGCCCTTAGTGATTACAGAATATTAACCTAAAGACACTACAAAATGTTAAAGGATATTCAAATTAGACCCTGTCTTGGTGTCTTTACTACTTTCCTTTGGATTAATTGCAACACCTTCCATATGCCCAGCCAACCAGTACAGGTGGAATGAGCTTTTCAGTCACTGCATTCCTGAGCAGCAAGATTCAGTTTTGGCTGTCAGTATCCTGACCTCCGACCTACAGATCATGACAGACTGCATGCAGGTTGCTCCAACATCGATGCCAGCAGATGAACTTTATCCCTATATTAAAAACGTCATTGGACTGATTGGCCATTGTTTTCCCTTGATTCAAAGTTCACACTCGTGTGACAGATAGAAATGTGATGTAACTTTATTTGTATTTATATAAGCCCATCGCAGTCATGGATAAAAAGAAGAGCTAGCAGACCCGCTGACTTTGCTGACCAAGTTGCTTGATTTCTGAACATGAGACAACAGCTCACCTTGTCCTCGCCACTGCTGCGACGCTTGAAGAAATTCTTGGTTCGGCTGGACTTTCGCAGCGGGTTACCACACAGGTTACCACTGCCCCCAGACTTGCACCTGTTGACAGTCGGCAGCAGAAAATGGATAAGTCATCAGTGCCCAGCGTATCAAAACTGTTCCCCCTATGTGAGTCAAGTCAGTTATAATCTGGCATTTAACATCAAGTAATTGCAAAGGTCCTATCTGGGTAAAGCATAATTCATAAAAAACATCCAAAACTATGGTTGTTGTGTTCATGCCATGCTGTTTCTTGTGTTTGAAGAGGACTGTATTGGCTGGGTTTTACTGCTAAACTACACCTCATCTTATTTCTCTGCCATCAACTCATTTTGAAGGCTTCGAGGGGGTATATTACTACATACGTGGGTTATCAATATGATCTCACATATTTATCTAATAATTCACGAAGAGAAGTTATTCTTTGTCAACACGTAGGTTTTCAAAATTTAAACTTTTGGGGAATCCCATGACCTCTGAAATTAGTCCAGGGTCAATAAAAGTATAACTATAAGGATCTTATGAAGCTCAGTATACCTTTCTCATCCTGGCAGGTTAATGAACTATCTTGACCTCAATGTCTGAGAACAAAAACTGACCATTACAATTTACATGAACTAAAACTTTTAGTCAAGTTAAAATTTATGTATATACACATACATATGTACCTAACACAGTAAATCATACTCAAAACAAAGCCATGCAAAGCAACAAATTTCAATATAATAACAACAAATCAAGGCTTGCCAATGCATATCTGTAACAACTCCTCAAGTGGTCTTTCTAATAAACACAACTATCACTGAACGGTTGCTCCCAACAACAACAAAATAAAAAAAGACAAGACAATCAAAAGGTTAAAATATAAAATTTAAAAAAACAGTGGTAATTTTTACAGTGCAGTTCACCACAGTTTACATGATCAACAATAATGTATACATTAAAACCTCAAAAATAATAAAGAAATCCCACCACCAAAATGCTACCTTTTGGACTTTCTGCCACTGGTGGGGCTAAACAAGTTGAGCTTTTTGCGAATACTCTTGGAGTCCGGCTTGGGTGTGGCCGAAAAGGCCATTTGGGTTTTCATGGTGAAAGTAGTGTTTGGGGTCTCGTTACTGTTGACTCTCATCTCTGCGGAGGAGAAAACAGCATGCATGGAGAACAAGGGATGAAAAAGCAATTTCCCATCCTCCGTCGGAAGAGCTAGGATAGTCTGACAAAGCAGAAGAAAGTCAAAATACTCACGATGATCTGACAGAGCAGAAGATCAAAATACTCAGGATGGTCTGACAAAGCAGAAGAAAGTCAAAATACTCAGGATGGTCTGACAAAGCAGAAGAAAGTCAAAATACTCAGGATGGTCTGACAAAGCAGAAGAAAGTCAAAATACTCAGGATGGTCTGACAAAGCAGAAGAAAGTCAAAATACTCAGATACAAAATGGAAGTGCAAACTGTGATTCCTGCAGCCACATTTTACCATTTATGTCATAGACTCATTCCGCAGTGCACAGCAAAGAAGTAGCTTGGAAGGAGGGGTACCTAACTGAAGGTAGAGTAAAGGTCATTAGTATTATTTTAAAGAACAGCACCATCTGTTCAATAACTAGCACCAACAGCTTGGAAGAAACAGACAACTGGCTTTTCACACCCAGTCAACTATGTAGGTCACAGTAGAAAAGGCTAGTACAAAAGGGTCATAAAACATGTCAGTTCCAGAATCAATCCGCAGGTTTCAGATTTATTAGTAAGCTATTAGGAAGGCTGTAGACTCCTCCACAAACCAACCAACCAAACAACAAACAACAAAAGCAGAAAGAAAAAAAGAAAAAAAGTAGCAAACTGAAATTTGAATACAAATACGCCAACTGAAACAAAACAGTTATCCAGAAAAAGTCCAGCATTTTAACATTTTGGTAACTTGTGAGCAGTGGTGAGGCCATTCAGTGCTGTGCAAAGAGCCGCCGGGAGCTGAAACCAAACAACCAAACATCACGAACAAAGAATACACTTAGGACTTTTGAAAACTCAATTCAAAAGCAAAGCATGTGGCAGTCTTGCGGTGCGTATCTTTGTGGCTTTATCCGTCATGAACAGTCGGTACAAACTCTAACCACAGTGGCACCAAAGGGAAACCAAAGTGAGAAACATCATAGAAATCAAATTAATACAGGGAGAGAAAGAGAGAGGGAGAAAGAGAGAGAGAGAAAGAGAGAGAGAGAGAGAAAGAAACAGCAGTTTTTCAGTTGAGTAAAAATTTCTGGTCCTGCTTGTTAAAAATTTCTGTTTGAACGTTGCCCAAACACATCCATGAGTGCTGCCATTTTGTGCTCAGTGTCAGTGATGTCACGAACAAGGCTGGTATGTGTGGCAAGAGTATCAAAGACATCACGAGCCGTTCTTTTTAAACACTCCTCACTGGTAAAGAGTGAACCAGCATGGCTGTGCCCTGAGGGCCTCAAATTTGAAACAAAACCAGTTTTCCTTTGGTACGAGTATTGACAGAACCAGCATTTGATGCCCGCAGATGGAAATGTTTACACACTGTCTACATCCTTAAGCCAACTTGCACCTTTGCCTTGGTTTCCCTTTAACAGAGGCAAAAATGATATACAATTAAAGCTTTCTCGACTCTGAAAATGCTGAAATGGGGGTTGGACCAATCTAGGCTCTAAAAGAAGTGATTAATCAGTTGCGTGACTTGGGTTAATCCCATGCTCATGTTCTCTGGGCACATGCTTCCTGCGGAAAGCGACACTGACTGTGATGACTTTTGACAAACTCGTGAACAAAGATTTCCTTTGCACTTTCACGCTAACCTGGACTGCCAGGAGATACTGTACAAATGTAAAGGGTCTGGGGTTCAACTTCTACCATGCTCACGTTTCTTGGAGGAGGCTGGAGTGAAAGGAGTGGCGCCAAGCGCCGACTTGTACGGCAACTGCTCCAAAATGGCCTTCCTGAAAAATGAGAAAGGGTGTCAATGAATGAGTGCTAATGATGAACTAATGAGCAACTTTTTGCAGACATGAAACTGTGACACCATGGAAGCCTGCAATCCCCCAAATTCCTCTAAGCCACCACACCTCAAAAGTCAGATGCAGGCTTTTGCACTCTCCAGACAGTATGATTTCTGACAAATGTGCGAATAATGCCTGCTTTCAACTCGCCAGGTGCACATGCATAAATCATGCGTTCTTCTAGTTTTCTACCATTTCAGTAGAATTACACTTGCACAATCCTCATGTTCCAGGTTCACTTCTGACCAAACTGGTATTTAAGCACCCGACATTTCCTTGATTTTATTTTCTGGTGAAGTGTTGTTTAACTTTAAAAATAAACAAAAAGAAAACATAAAACTTGCACAGTTTGTACAGTCTTCTGGTAGGTTTCAGTGTCAGAGAAGAAGAAGAGAGCCTATCTGCATAAACATCATCCACACCTTTGGAAGCTTCACCCACAAGTTGCTCTTGAAACAGAGTTCAACAAATTTGGTCTGTGCCAACTTTTCACTACAAAATTCACAACTTTCATTACCATTTTTTTTCTTCTCAAAATTCAAAGACCAAATGTGACAGATCATCACTCGCCTATTCACTAGATATATAATACATGTGCACCCTGCGCTTGCTTCACTCTTCATAAGCCAAAGAGCTGCCATTTCATGATTTATAATTCATATCATCCAAAAAAGTATGAAACTGTCTAGCTAGTTCTTCTCAAAGTCATGGAATTATTGGCTTCTCACTTGACAGTCAACTCAAAATACACAAACTTTCGATGAGCTCAGTTTGTTCTCACTTGACAGTCATTTCTGCTCACTTGACAGTCAACTCATCACAAACTTTTAAAGAGTTCAGTTTGTTTTCTCTTTGACAGTTAACTCAAACTTCACAAACTGTTAAAGACCTCAGTTTGTTCTCACTTTGACAGTCAACTCAAACTTCACAAACTTTTAAAGAGTTCAGTTTGTTCTCTCTTTTACAGTTAACTCAAACTTCACAAACTGTTAAAGACCTCAGTTTGTTCTCACTTTGACAGGAGAACTCAAAGTTCACAAACTGTCAAAGACTTCACAATTGTTCTAACTTTGACAGAAGCACTCAAAATTTACAAACTGTCAAAGACTTCACAAATGTTCTAATTTTGACAGAAGCACTCAAAATTTACAAACTGTCAAAGACCACAATTGTTCTCACTTTGACAGGATAACTCAAAATTCGCAAACTGTCAAAGACTTGACAATTATTCTAACTTTAACAGAAGCACTCAAAATTTACAAACTTTCAAAGACCTCAGTTATTCTCCCTTTGACAGGAGAACTCAAAATTCACAAACTGTCAAAGACTTCACAATTGTTCTAACTGTGACAGAAACACTCAGAATTTACAAACTTTCAAAGACCTCAGTTGTTCTCACTTTGACAGGAGAACTCAAAATTCACAAACTGTCAAAGACCTCAGTTTGCTTTCACTTTGACAGGACAACTCCAAATTCACAGATTTCACTGTCAAGGCCTTGGAAAAGGCAGATTATTTTCCACAAACTTTCAAAACCCAAAAACCATGGGAACCCTGACAAATGACCACCAACCACTCTGGGTACTGAAATAACCCACACTGCATGCAACCCACCTCTTTGTGGCTGAAAATGGCATGATATCTTCGCCTGACATTTTGCGTTTGCGCATGACCACAGGCGTGGCCGAAGGCGGCGCCGGGGGCAGACTGAGCTCCCCCTGGTGGGTGGTCACTGACAGCGACTGGGAGTGTGGTGCCAGCTCACTCTCATTGGCCAGGCTGTAGTTACTGCCTGAAGTCAAGTTGTTTTTGCCCTCCGAGTTGCGTCGCAGTTTGGCAAAGCCACGGCCAATGGAGCTGACCAGACCTGCGCAAAAAAACAACCATGCCATCACAGGTGAAGCAATTGTGAGAAGCAGCTCTATGTGACAAACACCTGGATGTTGCAAGTCTGGCCTGCGGTTGTTGATAGAATGACCACCAGATCTGAGCAGAAACAATGAGAGAAGAATGTTAAGTACACCTGCAAGTTCAAAGCCTCGTTGTGACACATAAACATGCTGCAATCATAATGCATCAACAAATACCTTTCACACAACCACCACCATGAACAAATGAATTAGCAAACATCACATTTGCATGACATTTTATTGATGCTGCACTGGTTTCAAAATCTTCAATTGCTACTTTTTTCAATGACCAGGGCGCTTTGAAGCTCAATGAAAGTTCAAAAAGGGACATATGAAAACACGGAAAACAATCTCAAACTTTTGTTGCCAACGTCTGCTATCTATCAATGTCTATATTGCCAATGAATCATGAATGGGCCAATATCAAGTGACATGTTCAAGCTTGCAAAGAATGACCAGCTGCTGAATGCACGTTCTACTATCCAGAAAAACGGCCGAAGTATGCTGCGTTCATACCTTGCAAAGAGCTGCTGCGCTTGCGTCGCTTCTTTTTGGACTCCTTGATATCTTTGGAATCTTCCAGTGTGTTGTCGTCGCTGGCTTCCAGCTCATCCTCGGTTCCAAAGCACTCGGTCATGAGGGCGGTCCGCTGGACAAGACTCTCAGAGACCACTCCGATATTGCTGGCATTGCGGATCAGCAGCTCTACAATGGCCGTCTGAATCTGAAGGAGCTTCTCCTCGGCTGAGTTCATCTTCTGACTGCGACTATGGAGCACAGAAGAAAAGTCAGTTTTTTTTAAATTTTAACATCCCATCAACCGCATAGGGTCACAAATCACATCTGCATGCATGTATGCATGTGGTGTGGTGTTGTGTAACCAGGAATTTTCACTGAAGTTCCTGACATTAACAAGAAGTGCTTTCCTGCAAGCTTTACTGTCCCAGTGAACCATTAGAGCTGCGTACATTGAGTAAATGATGTACCTCTCGTGATAAAGTCATATATATATGCATGTTGTGGTGTTGGGTTGCGTTGTGCTGTGTTGTGTGTGTGTGTGTGTGTGTGTGAGTGCACACCCACATGTGTTCATGCATGCCTGTCTGTCTACGGTAGGTGCCACTACCCATCCATGAATTAACTGCTGACTTGCTGTCCTTTCAACTCTGCCACAGCTGGCTCCATCATATTACATAGCCTTAAAAACTGACAGATCACTGTCTGTTTTCCTTGGGTACAAAGACGGGGAGCTGGGGTGGCTATGAGATAACCACCTGTGGGACTGATGAAAGAAGGAGCCAAGGAATGAAAGTAGTCAATGCAAGGAGTATCAATGGGTACATACGCAAAGCAGACCTGTGTCTTACGTTTTTCACTGCAAAACAAAATGAAGCGGCTTGTGGAGTGCCCACAATACCAACGCTATGTTGATGTTTTTTAAATAAGACACAGCATCCTGCATCCAAAATCCAGCTCATCAGGTTCAATTCCAGCATTTGGATTCCAGTACAAAACAACTAAGTTGCTGAAATACAGGCTTCCAGGATGTCCATCGTGTACCTGTTGACGTGCATGATGTTGGGCGCCAGCACAACAGCCAGGTTGCCCACGTCCATCTTGTTGTGGGTGGAGTGTGCGGCCAAGCGTGACAGAAGGCCCATGGTGAAACGCAGTGTGCTCAGGTGTTCCATGGGCAACAGCAAACACAGCAGCAGCGTGCCTTCCACCTGAGACACCACCCATCACATGAACACAACAGAAGAGAACACACACACCGTGGTGGTGGTGGAGGGGCAGGGGGGTTCAAGGGGCTTACAGTTGTTACAGGTGATATTGTTTCAATTGTTGTGTGTGGTACTCTAATTCTTTTAATTATATTACCTTGTGATAAACAAAAACAAGTATGTGATCATAAGCTCATTACTATTTTAATGATGACATCACAGTTTGTTCTATATTTATAACTATGGTTAAGGTAAGACCCTTGTGTTGGTGGTGTTGTGTTTGTTGTTGTATTGTTCTTTTAACTTTACGTATACATAACTGTCCCTTGTGGGATAATTACAGTTTTTTTAATTTGAATTTACACTGGCAGCTAAGGGCCACAGATGTCCCTGTGGAGTTACTCACTTACTGGGTCACAGAGACCGGGAAAATAAGTTTTTGGTTGATGTGACAAATTCACTCATTTCAGAGCACATGGTGTCACCAAACAAAAAACATCACCTGTCAAAATCAGGAATTTCTTGTGCAGCACAATTTCAGTAGGAGGATTTTAGGGATTAAGAGGGAAAACTTTCGCCCTTATGAGACTAGTTGGAGCATGTTGACTCGATTTGTTGGGGAAGGTGGGGGGGGGGGGGGGGGTAACCTGCCTGGTATGTTAGTGTGGAATAGACCTTATCGGTTGGGGGGGGGGGGGGGGGTTAACCAGCAGTTAGTGGTGGAATAGACCCGATTGGTTTGGGGGGGGGTGGGGGGGGGGGGGGTAACCAGCCTGGTTAGTAGTGGAAATAGACCTGATTGGTTGGGAAGGGTGGTGTTAACCAGCTGTACTAGTGGTGGAAATAGACCTGACTGGTTGGGAGGGGTGGTGTTATTACAGTTAACCAGCCTGGCTAGTGGTGGAAATAGACCTGATTGGTTGGGAGGGGTGGTGTTAACCAGCCTGGCTAGTGGTGGAAACAGACCTGATTGGTTGGGAGGGGTGGTGTTAACCAGCCTGGCTAGTGGTGGAAATAGACCCGATTGGTTGGGAGGGGTGGTGTTAACCAGCCTGGCTAGTGGTGGAAATAGACCTGATTGGCATGCCAACAACAGGCTAGACATAAAGATAAACCTGACTGGTTGGGAGTGCATGTTGACCAGACTGGCTAGAGGTGGGTGTTGACTGGAATGGCCTGGGCAGTGCCAACCTAACTGGGTGGGGGTGGGCGTTCACCTGATTGGGAGGGGCCAGGTTGTAGCATCGCACAAAGCTGTCGTGGAAGACGCTGGTGAAGAGAGGCTCGGGCAGCTCCCTGAAGAACTGCTTGACAAGACCTGTCATGTCGTGGACACTCCCTGACTCCAGCCTCTGGCCATCCTCAATCTGTTGCTGTGAAGTAAATAAGGAACAGTAGTACAAAGTTCTGATACTGGTGGGTTTCTTTCTCTCTCTCTCTCTCTTTCTCAAGAGGAGAAGAACAAAGAGCAGGAAGAGAGCACACACACACACACACACAAAAGGATGGCAAACAAAGGAGTTTAGTTCAATGTTGCTTTATATCCACAGAGACCATTATTAAGGATGGGGAGCCCAGGACAGCCACCTCAACTTTCACACAGCTCCTGAGCTCTGAGCTCAAACCAGGTGTGTGCTGTACAACTTGTACAAGACAACCTACTGACACTGTGTACCTTTAAACTGTTTAATCCTATCTCATAATCTGCCACCTGATTGGCTTTTTCTGAAGTTGACCTTTTCATGGATGCACTGTGCACAGCAGTCTTAGTGCAGAGCAGTGAGATGATGCCAGTAGCTGGCAACCTTTTATTCCAGAATCTGAGATACTGGCCTGAGTGGCTGTGCTTTCTGCTTAAAAGAGTCACCCACCCAGTGATTTTGCATGGAACTTGGAAGGATGTGATGAACAGAAAATGTTGTTCTAAAGACGAGAGTACACTAACACTGTGAACACAGCTCTACAGCTCATACTGGTACTACCTTTAAGTCTTTCTGTCTGCTGATGGAGCCAGACTTTCGGAAGATGCCTTCCACCTCCCTCTGCTTCTCAATGATCTCAGCTGCATCCACGAGGAATCTGCACAATTACACAATACAATAACAATTAACAAGAGTAACAGTACAGCATCACTGGCTTCCATGGGTGAAGACAAGTGCAACAGCCCCCCCCCCCACCCATCCATTCCTTTTTTAAATGTTGTTATTGTTCAAATTACATAACTGTATAACTTTGAAGCAGATCCCCCAGATGGGACACAATAAATAATCTATTAATCAAGCCACGGATTGTGGTCATTTATCTCACGAGAAAACAAACTTGCCAAAAAATGCTTATAAATATAAGTTAAAACACTGACAGTGACAGTGACATAAATAATTTAACACTGTGTGGTGCTGGACTCACTTGGGGACAAAGCCGCAGTCAGGAACATATGTGCTTGGTACAAAAGATAAGTAGTTTCCAAAAATTCCTGATGCAAGCAGGCCATCCTGAGGAGAAAAAGCAATTATTAATCACTAAATCAATGTCTTCCTTAAAATGCAATTCCATGTACAGTTGGAAAACTCTCACCCTCAACAAAGGAACCCATTGAACACACAAAGCGGGGTGGTTGGAGGCTGACCACAGAACAAGAGAGGTGGGGGCTGGGGGGGGGGGGATGACTGTCAGCTGAGGGGGCTGGGGTGGTGGCAAACTCCAAGCACTGGTTTACGACACCCTTCCTTCAACCACTGCCGTATTTAGTTACGCCATAGGGTCCACAAAACTGTCAGCTAATGAGCAAAACAGTAGTAAGTTTGTTACAAACAACTCAAATAAAACAAGGCATGTCATTTATAGCCGCCAACAAAGTTTACACCAGCACAAATAAAACCACAATCGTTTGAATCAAGACGGAACTCTTTTTTTTACCCAGGGTGGATGCGTCTCTTGTTTACATGTATGCGTGCTTGGGCACTAGGTTGCTTCTAGTTCTACAGTCGTATTAGTACCCAAACCTTTCAGAGGGCGCTGACTGCGTCACTGGACAGCTGCGTGGAGATAAAGAGTGCCCCTTCAGTGGCATAATTAAATCTGGCAGAGTTTGGAGGAAGGTGCCAAAAAGCGATGCTCAGAGTGTGGGTGGTGGTTGTGATTTGAAGATGGAAGCAAAACTGTGGAAAGGAAGGCGGTGTGGGTTATTGGAGGGGAGGGGTTAATCGGGGAAGGGGGGGAGAACTGAATAAATTATTGAATATGGGGGCTATTTTTGACCTTGTATTACCACAGTATTACCAGTATTAGTAAGTATTACTAATACTATTAGTATTGCTATGATTAATGATATAAGTATTAGTTTCTATTACACTCATCATACTTAATGGTAGTACTGTGGTAGTAGTACTGAATAAGGGACAGTGCACGTAATGGTAATGGCAAACATAGACTGACAGAGTACTGTTCTACTAAATAACGAAAGACAGCTTAGTGAGTTGACTGGGTGAGTGAGTGAGTGAAAAAGACACAGAGAGAGAAAAAGACAGACAGACACAGACATTATAAGGACTTATAAGAATGTAATATTAATAAATATTAAAATTGAAATCATTAAATGACACTGACAAAAAACAAGACACATATTCATAATTTATATATTATACTTATACTGTGTTATAGAAAATAAATGGGCTAAGATAAAACTTAAAAGATGTATATTTGCAACATTACAACTGATCATTATACTAATTTATACAAGTTATAGTATAAATTATACTTGAGCATCTGGGCATTTTCTGTTTCCACAAAAGCTTGGTATAAAACTATTAAAAGCAATTTCATTGTCATCACAAAGTTATGTCACGTCATGGTCAAGATGGATTTTTTTTTAGTGCCTCCTTTTTTGTTTTCATCTGCTTTTGTAAAATTTTGAGCTGAGGAGTGACTGTCAATTCTGCATAAATAATAATTTACACTTCTTTTTTCAAGCTCTAAAACTGGCAAAGTTTAATCTTTAAAAAAATAATTGTAGCACCATAGTTGTAGTATAATCACTGGGCACTAAGCAATCTCGTATTGATCAGCCTGATAAGGGATCTAATACTGGTAGTGGTATCTGTCTACAGACAGTAATAATACTGAATAGCTACCACCGTGGTCTATACCACTATGACTAAGTACTGCCACACCACTGTCAAATGTCATGTCACTTTGGGTAGCAATCTCTTATACTAGTTATAGTTATACTCTACAGTATTACCAGTCTGCAACGTTAGTGTTAGTAACTAAAAGTTCAAATTAGTTTCAATTTAAAAATAAGTGTGCCGAACTTGCATTTTTATAAGTTTACGACCATCAGGTAGTGATTAACAGACATGTCTATTTTCAAAACGTTGCAAATTACTAACTTCATTACACACATATATGCGGACTGAGCATTTTATTAGTAATTGCATCATATTTAATCATTAAGTAATAGTAGTAAAAATTTCAGTACAGTAGTTAATCTGCAAAGTAAAAAGTAATTTTTTTTTTTTAAAGAAGTACCGAGTTCTGCGGCTGACGGCAGTAAGTCTACGATTTGTAGACGTGGTTTACAAGTAAATATGTAAAAGATCGAGAGTGGTAAAGTGGTCTGGCATGCTTTTATTGTTGAGCAATAGAAACAAATTCACAAGAAAAACAACAATTGTCCACAGTAATATTTTCTGTAAACAAAAAATCAATCCATCCTTCATGACATTCACCTGTGTTGAAGAGCTTCGTGACTGGTTCAACCTTTTGGTCTTTTTTAGCTTAGGTGCTTTGATACCAAGCTCCCTAAGGTCTTGCTTCACAAGCGTTCTTAAGTTACTTGGCTTGTCTACAGAATGAATTAATCTGACATTCTCCATGCTGCTATGTAAGACCCGAAAAATGCGAAGACATAAATTTGAAACGAAATCACTGGAGTATCAGTCAGCCATCTTTTGCTTTGAAAACTCCCACAACGAAATTTGATTGGCTGTTCACGCGTGAGAAAGTGAGGTAAGGGAAGTAAATCGTAGCAGACGCTTCCGGGGAAAAAAAATACAGGTTGCAGATCGATGAACTCGTCAGCTGCTATGTAACTGCAGCAGGCGCATTGCGTAGAAATGGTGAAGTGACAAAAGCACGGATAACACCAGAATTTTGTGCAATGGAAGATTGTAAACCAAATTATTTGGACAGTTGGTCTTCTGAGCAGCCGCTATTTTGAAGGTGAGAATGTCTGGTTGTTTTGGTTCTGATGAATTTTAACACATCCTTCGTCTGCTCTCGCTAGGTTGAATAATTGAGCATGTGTTGCATACAACTGGCACTGCCAGTTTACGCTAGATCTACAGTTCTGTTGTTGATTGCAGCCTGCTTGGCGTGTGGTGCGCTAGATTAATTGATTGATAATTGCTTTCGAGCCAACTACATTAACTGAGCATCATTACAACGGAAAGCCCGTCGGATGAAAATAATACCCATGTTAGCCCTGCTGTTTACGATCTGTTTGTTTTTCGTCAAAGCATTTTGGTTTGTTATTTTTGTTACCCGGCATTGCATCGAGTTTGTGTTGCATCGATTCGGTTTTAGTCATTCTATATTTAAAAGCAACAAGTCGTTAGGCAAACAAAGCTTTTCCCGTCAGAGAAATGGAGAGAGCTAAATTGGGCGACCAGAGGGAGGGAGAGGGGTGGGGACTGTCTCTCTTGACGTCATTTAGATGTAGTTGTCTCGAGATCGATAAAGAGATGGCGGCGTGGCTTCTTGTGTCAAAAGGGATGCAAATGTCGCAAGAACTTATCTCAGCTGTGTTCCTCGAAAATCTGGGGAGATTTATACCCTTATTTGTCAAACAAGTCTGTCACAGTGTCAGATTACCTAAAAAATATATATCATGGGTAATGTGGCACTAGATCGCAGTAGCAGCGACCAACCCTGTCTGGTACTAATTACTGAATGACTGCCACATTGTGTGTGTGTGTGTGTGTGTGCATGTGCGTGTGTGTGAAAATAAAGTACAATTATTTGAATGTAGCTAGTGCACAAGTAAGTAAATAAAATTATGCATGTAAGTTGTAAGTTGATACACATTATGTTTGCATGTGGTGCATGCAGTTTTAATACTGTCGGAATTTGTTAACTGAATAACATGGCTTTACTTATTTGTTTTGCAAATCCAATGGCTTTTTCTTTTTTTTCTTTTTTTATTACTTATAAACGTGGTTTAGTAATTATTTTGTTTTTATTTTGGTGGATGGTTGGTGTTTTGTTTGTGTGTTTTTTTCCCCCAGGAAACAGAGGTTTTATTTTGTTATACCTTCTTTGTGTTTGATTCAAAAGTGAAATTGTACAAGTTCTGTCATTATTAACTAATTAAGAGAATAAGACAAGAATATAACTTATAAGGCATTGATTAAGGAATCTGGAGGTGGACAGCATCAGAAGCAAAGTGCAGTGTTTTATATATATATATATATATATATATATATATATATATATATATATATAATAAAATATATATATATATATATATATATATGTTATTATTAAAGTTATTAGTGATTCAGTCTGAGCAGAGTCACTTACTGAAGTTGTTAGTGGTTCAGTCAGAGTAGTGTCACTTACTGAATTTGTTAGTGATTCACTTACTGAAGTTGTCAGTGATTCAGTCAGAGCAGTTACAATTGTTCACTTACTGAAGTTGTTAGTGGTTCAGTCAGAGCAGTCACACCTGTTCCCTTACTGGAGTTGTTAGGGATTCAGTCAGAGCAGTCACTTGCTGAAGTTGTTTTAGTGATCCATTCAGAGCAGTATCACTTACTGAAGTTGTCAATGATTCAGTCAGAGCAGCATCACTTGTAAACTGAAGCTGTTAGTGATTCAGTCAGAGCAGGGTCACTTACTGAAGTTGTCAGTGATTCAGTGGGAGCAGCGTCACTTACTGAAGTTATTAGTGATTTAGTCAGAGCAGGGTCACTTACACAAGTTGTTAGTGATTCATTTACTGAAGTTGTTCTAGTGATTCAGTCAGAGCAGCATCACCTACTGAAGTTGTTAGTGATTCAGTCAGAGCAGATTCATTTACTGATGCTGTTACAGTGTTAGTGATTCAATCAGAGCAGGGTCACTGACTGAAGTTGTTAGAGATTCAGCCAGAGCAGAGTGACACCTGTCGCCAAGTGCACACTGCTGGGACAATGCCAAGGCACCTGTTGTCTCTCCCTACAGTTACACCTGAAGTCTTTGTTTGGCTCAGTCACTGTGGCTTCAGTGTCTCCATTGGTGCATGTGTCACCCACCTGTTCTGGATTGGTGTGTGTGTGTGTGTGTGAGAGAGAAAGAGAGAGTCAGACTCTGCACATGTGTGTGTGTGTGTGTGTGTGTGTGTGTGTGTGTGTGTGAGAGAGAGAGAGAGAGAGAGAGAAAGAGAGAGAGAGAGAGAGTTGTGTGTCTGTGTGTTTTCCTGTAGTATCACTTATTGATAGATAACTCTGGGTGGGCATTAACCAGTAGTTTCCAGTATTTTACCAGTTAAGATCAGCTGGATACCAGTCAGTAATCTTGAGCATGATGAAGTGAATTAGCGAGTGTTACCCATGCTATAGCTGTGTCTGCCCTTGTGTGCCAAGGAATCTTTACATCTCAACAGGTTGAGCAGGTCGAGCATCCTATGATAGCATTAACAGACACAGACACATGCACAACAGACAGACCCCCACACAGACTCTTCTTCATAAAATTTATAAGACTAGGGCCCATATGTATGAGGAGCAGATAGATCCCTTAATCAAATTTATCTTCTCAATGGTTATGACAATAAACAAAATTTTAAGAATCAGTGGAGCACAAACAGGGCTATTCGGCTGGCCTAAACACATTCAAAATTTTAATATAGCCTTATTTCTCTACCTAGAACAAGAACTGGACTTACAGACTCTTTAGCCAATCAGGGCTTGAGGCTATAGATCTGCCCACTAACTTTATTTGCTCTTCATGCATACAGGCCCAGTAGATTACAAATGAGTAGGAAAAAAAGTGAACAGATGAAAAGAATACATCTTTAAGACTATAACATTTGAGTTATTAAAACAAGACAAAAGAATCCAGATGAATTTCAGAGCATTTTGGAAATGAAATGTCCACAAATGGTTCAGATAGGAATAAAATGTAACAACACACAGTTACTAGCAGCTTCACACATTTAGTTCTGACCGACAGCATCTCCAACAGGACTGGGTTTCTGCTTAGTGCTTTTGTAGCAGCACTCCTAAAAAAAAGGACAACTCTCAGATTCTAGGAAAATGTTTTAAAGCATCCAGCTTTCTCAAAACATGTTTTGTCCATGAAAAACATGACTGAAAATGGGAGCTCTAGGGTGTCTCAGAGTTAATAGCAACAGTAATAATAATGGGCACTTAGTTAGTGCCTACTAGCATGTAATGGCACTAAGCACAGGTCTACAAATTCTTTTGCACCATGTATTATATATAATTAATTTTGCAGATATAACCCCACCCAGTCCCCAGGGTGGCAAACATTTGGGCATCCCCTCCCCATTTCTCATCTTCATAAAGGAATTTTATTGGTTGTAATCTAGAGGAGACTGGATTTATTTCTTTGATATATATATTATGCAGATCATAGGCAGAGAGAAAATGCATCTTAATTTAGACAATAAAGATTCAAGTGCGCAGACAGACATGCACATCAACATCATGTACAGGCACACACACACACACACACACACACACACACACACACACACACACACCACACACACACACACACACACACACACACATGTATAATCTCTACACAGACATGCATGTCTCTCAGGGCAGTGGAACTGAAGAAAGCATGTGTGAAAAGAGAAAGGTTTTCAAGGAAGACTTGACAGAACTGACAGAGGCAGCATAACACTTTAACAGACAGAAACAGGGAGTTTGTTCCAGTCAGTTGCATCCTGACTGGTAAGAAGGCCTAACACTGTAAGAGAAAGAGCATTGACTGCTGGACTTAGTGCAGAAAGATGGTATTCTGAACACTCATCACACACATACACACATCGAGCGCTCAGGGCATTGATGAGCGCATGATAAATGTACCTTATTATTATTATTATTAATATTATTATTGAGTTCTCTGTAAAAGGCTAAGGAAGACTGAGATTTTCTCAGTGCCTAAGGGAGGGAATTCCGCAATCCCAGGGCAGCATTGGAGAAAGCTATAAAGCCAAACTGCTTTTTGGTGTATTATATATAATGTATTTTTCAACTGTGTACATATATATATATATTTATGCTTGGAATGTAAAGGCAAGACAGGAGTTTCATTTATGGGGAAGTGCGAAGAGTGTAGTAGCAAGAGATGATCTTAAAAGGGAACTGACTTGAAGCTGGCATGAAAACAGAAAATGTGCAAATATTTCTATCTGCAGGTATGATTTGGTTGTTTTATCAATGTTCGTACAAAGGAAGTACCTTTTTTTCCAGTTTTTTTCTTCCCTCTCTCAAAATTGAGCTTTTCAGGGTGCGGCCATAATATATATATATATTGGTGTGCTCTTCAATAATGATAACAATAAAGGTTCGAGTACAAATAAGACTGTTAAAATGCATTGCGATGAAGTATCCAAGTGAACAGGAGGCCCATCTGCCTCAGGCAAAAAGGAATCAGTTCCATCTTGATTCCATGATTTTGGGTTAATTTGTGCTGGCAATGTGGGTGGTTATAAAACAAGTGCCAGATATCATTTGAGGTGTCTGTTACAAAAAAAAATGCCATTCAAGTGGCAAAACCATGGCAGTGGTTGGAGGAAGGATGTCGTAAACCAGTGCTTCGAGTTTGGGGGGGTGGAAGTGATGATGTTAATTAATCAATTAATGATAATTAAAGTATTTGAAAAGCACAAAATCTTGTCCACAGAGACCTGCACACACACACACACACACATATACCTCTGTTGCAACAGAGGCATACATTGATTTTTATTATACAAGATGGTACAGACCAGAAACTGAGGGGGAAATGCTGTAGTACGTTTTATTGTTTTTGTTCCACTCCTGTTGGTGGGGCCAGGATACTTCTTGGTTTCAGTTCCCTTTTAAACTGAATAGGGGTGGTCTACCCTGAAGATGGTCTCTTGTGAGAGTCACTAGTCATGCCCTGGACAGTCCTGTGATGTATTGCTTTCACTTAGTGTGCACTGTATTTCTGGTTCAGGGTACCCAACATAGCAGTACCCCCTGAATTTCAATAATATATAAATATAGTATATATATATATATATATATAACTTCATAAATTAGTACATGTTTGAATCGAAACATTCTTTTCTCTGTTTCATCAAATAAGGTTAGTATTTCTGTTGTTAGTTAAATGTGCCAAAGTACCACAGTAAACAAATATTGTACAGCTATGCACGAGTTAGCTCTACAGTCTTTGAGTAAACAAGCAACAACAGAGTCAAGCTCACTTTTGCATTGAACAGGCATAAAATCATGATGGATTATTTTCAGGGGGAAGCCTACTGATGCCTAGACTTGTTGATTGAAAGTAAAATCTCTGCAGTTGTTTTAGTTCAAGCAGTGCCCGTCTAAACATTCTGGGGGTCACCTGGTGTACGCAATTGTACATTATCAGTACATTCCATGGGGTGAGAGGATTGGGTGTGTGGCATCCCCCCACCCCGCCCCTTCTTTTATCTTTAATTTTTTTTTTTTTTTAAATCATTGCCCCACCACAGACAGCCACACACTGTCTTCAGAGGTAAATCTCGGCAGAGAAGGGATCAGTCTCTCTAAGGGATCAGTCTCTTTAACCGTGGAAAGTTTTACTTGGTTGTGTCGGAATGCTTGGTGAATACTCAGTGAATGCTCTACACCTGATGGGCTTTTTGCCCCGGAAATGGGAGGTCGGGCAACTCACTTTTACTTTCCGGCGGTGAGCTTTCCGCCGCTACTATGATAAAACGACAGTGGGCACCGCCACCACAGCCTAGTCCCTTGACTGGCCCCGAGTAATGGGCAGCTGACACGAGGCCGGCTGCGAAACAAAAACTTCGCCCGCCCTGTCCTTATCTGAAGCCTAATTGATTTTGTACACCTATGGCAACCCTGGTACTAAATCGGGAACAACGCGCGGTATTTTTAGCCGGCCCGCACTCCACTTCGGTCCCGTTTATTGGCCACGGTGGAGCTGGCGAGGAACCGGGAGTCCGGTTTCCTCCCCGCTGGCCCTGGCTAAAAACAATGTTCAGCAGGAAGTCAGGGCTCTGCCGGTCCACGTCCAAAACGGCACGGTGGGTGGGTCTGCGTCACCGGCACGGAGGAGTGCGTGACGCGCAGCAGTGTGCGGAAAGGTCAGAGCTGACGGTGTGATGTAACCGCAGCGTCAAGGGCCGCGGCACACTCCGAGCATCGCTTTCCGGCACCTTCCTCCAAACTCTGCCAGATTTGGTTACGCCACTGAAGGGGCACTCTTTATCTCCCCGCAGCTGTCCACCGAGGCGGTCAGCGCCCTCCGAAAGGTTTCGGTACTAATACGACTGTCGAAGCAACCCAGACTCCAAGCATTGGTTTACGACATCCTTCCTTCGGTGCCGGAAAGCGATGCTCGGAGTGTGGCAGCAAACCAGTTTACGACATCCTTCCTTCAACCACTGCCGTATTTAGTTACGCCATAGGGTCCACAAAACTGTCAGCTAACGAGCAGTTTTTTGTTGCAAACAACTCAAATAAAACAAGGCGTGTCATTTATAGCCGTCAACAAAGTTTACACCAGCACAAATAAAACCACAATCGTTTGAATCGAGACGGAACTCTTTTTTTACCCGGGGTGGATGCGTCTCATGTTTACGTGCGTGCTTTGGCGCTAGGTTGCTTCTACAGTCATATTAGTACCCGAACCTTTCGGAGGGCGCTGATTGCGTCGCCGGACATCTGCGCGGAGATAAAGAGTGCCTCTTCAGTAGCGTAACTAAATCTGGCAGAGTTTGGAGGAAGGTGCCGGAAAGCGGTGCTCGGAGTGTGGGTACTCATATGACTGTAGAAACAACCCACACTCCGAGCATCGCTTTCCGGCACCTTCCTCCAAACTCTGCCAGATTTAGTTACGCCACCGAAGGGGCACTCTTTATCTCCCCGCAGCTGTCCACCGAGGCGGTCAGCGCCCTCCGAAAGGTTCGGGTACTAATATGACTGTAGAAACAACCTAGTGCCCAAGCACGCACGTAAACATGAGGCGCATCCACCCCGTAAAAAAGAAAAAAAAGGACAAAAAAGAAAGAAAAAAGAGTTCCGTCTCGATTCCAACGATTGTGGTTTTATTTGAGCTGGTCAGTTATAAAACCAACGTTTGATGTAATCTGAGTTGCTTTAACAAACATACTACTGTTTGCGCACCAACAAAAAACTGCTCGTTAGCTGACAGATTTCTGGGACCTGTGGCGTAACTAAATACGGCAGTGGTTGAAGGAAGGATGTCGTAAACCAATGCTTGGAGTTTGGGGCCGCGGTTGGTGTAGGGCGGTGAACGGGATGCGAGTGGCACGTGCTGCAATCGGCGTCGGAGAGGAAATTTATGAAAACGGCACTTATTGACGGACTGCTCAGTAGTCAGTATCCCCTCGAAAGTGAAACCGACGTAACCGCCAGACCTGACATGACTGCTCAATGTCAGCCGTTTGGCTTAGTGACGATAAGGCGTTAGGCTGGTAAAACAGAAAAACCTCGGTTCGATTCCGCTTAGGCTGTGGACATATATATATATATATATGACATAGGTCCATGGCTTAGTCTCTCCTTTCTCCTCAAAAGTTGTGGTTTGTGGACGGTGTAGACAGTCAAGACATGACTGCTCAGTGTGAGCCGGTTTAGCTTAGCGGCTGGTAAGCAGAAAGACCTCGGTTCGATTCCGCTTAGGCTCTCTTCTGTCTCACTTCAAAAGCTGTGGTCTGTGGACACTGTCTTGTCATAGTTCAGGAACTGTGTGAGAGTCGAGGTAGCCGTCCTGGGCTGTCCGTCCTAACGAGTCTTCTGGTTTCCGTGGACGTAAAGCTATATTGAACCATGCTTCGGCATTGGTCTCAGCTTGTCCCTAATATGTCAACTGACATCTGAGGACATTAAGCAACACTACTACCTACACTGTCTTGTGACTTTGCCCCTTCTGTTAATGAAACGTTAAAGTGGCTCACACGGTTACCCATCTTAACGCAGAATCATTCTGGTGGTGACAGTGTAGTGTTGGGTAATATCGCCCTGTTCCCCATTCCTCGGTCCCCGCCGGTACCTCTTCGGAGACAACTCGGCGTGAAGCATGTCTATAAACCAGCCAATGACTGCTCAGCGCGTGAGCCAGTAAGTAAGTAAACATGGTGCTTAACGTCCACAGAAACCTTAAGGCTTATTAGGAAGGGGGTGTGGGGGGGGGGGGGGGGGGAGAGGGAGATTATATACCTATCGCTACATTGTCACCACCAGAATGACTCCCGCAATGAGGTGGGCAGCGATGAGAGACATTTTAATGTTTCATAATTGGAGGACAAAGTCACAAGACAGTGTCCACCGACCACAACTTTTGAAGAGAAAGGAGAGCCGAAGCAGGTTCGAACCGAAGTCCCTCTGCTTACCAGCCTAACGCCTTACCGCTAGGCCACACCGGCTCACAACGTGAGCCAGTCTGGCCAAGCGGTAAGACGTTAGGTTGGTAAGCGGAAGACGTCGGTTCCATTCTGTGGCTTCGGCTGTAAGTAAACATGATGCTTAACGTCCACAGAAACCATAAGGCTTATTAGGGACGGGGCTTCGGCTGTCCTTTCCATAGACATACGTACCTTCATTGTCCTTTCTCTCCAGACGTTATGGTTTATGGACGCTGTCACAGGTCACAAGACTGCCTCTCACAGTTAATGAACACATTAAAACGATAGTCTCATCGCTGCCATTTTAATGCAAAATGATTCTGGTGGTAACTGTGTAGCGTTGGGTATAGTCTCTCCACCCACACCCACCCACACCCCACCCCACCTCCTGGGATCTCGGTCCACGGCTAGTACCTCTCCCGGAGACCGTGCAGTTCCGCCTTAAACAAGTCAGGAGCGAATGAGTGACAGCTGGTGAGCCAGTTTCTTGATCTTGATCTTGATGTGGTACGTCGCCGGACCTATTTTTTAAATATTTTTTTTAACCAATAGTCGCAACTAAGCCCACGGTTTCTGTGGACGTAAAGCAACACTCAACCAACCAAGTGCGCGCGTGTGAGTTAGATGGTGCTTTGGGTGGCGATCCGCCGTCTGAAGTCCTCAAGCTTCACCTGGTCGTCACTGAGGTGGTTCAAATCGGTGGTAGTGGGGGGTGGGGGGGCAATGACCTATCGCTACACTGTCACCGCCAGAATGATTTTTGCATTCGCTGCCCATCTTTAATGCAGAAATCATTGTGGGCGGTGACAATGTAGCGATAGTCATAGTTTCCCTCCCCCCCCCCCCCCCCCCCCCCATCCCCCCACACTCACCCCCCACCCCCTGACCGCTGGGGTCTCAGTGACTGCCATGAGTACCTCTACGGAGACAGCTCGGCGTTGAACAAGGTCTGATGAACGAACGAACTGTGTGCCGTTTGGTCAGATGTTTCTGTCTACTGCCTGTGCTCTGGTTTGATGGGGGATCCCACACTAAAGGAATATCTCCGGTCTGATGGGAGACCCCACACTAAAGTGATATTTGTAGTTTGATGGGAGACCCCACACTGAAGTGATATTTGTGGTTTGATGGGAGACCCACACTGAAGTGATGTTTGTGGTTTGATGGGAGATCCCACACTAAAGTGATATTTGTGGTTTGATGGGAGATCCCACACTAAAGTGATATTTGTGGTTTGATGGGAGACCCCACACTGAAGTGATATTTGTGGTTTGATGGGAGACCCACACTGAAGTGATGTTTGTGGTTTGATGGGAGATCCCACACTAAAGTGATATTTGTGGTTTGATGGGAGATCCCACACTAAAGTGATATTTGTGGTTTGATGGGAGATCCCATGCTAAAGTGATATTTGTGGTTTGATGGGAGATTCCACACTAAAGTGATATTTCTTGTTCACACTAAAGTGGTATCTCTTGTCCCACACTAAAGTGGTATCTCTTCTTTGATAACACTAAAGTGGTATCTCTGGTCCCACACTAAAGTGGTATCTCTGTTTTGATCGGAGACCTCACACTGAATTGGTATCTGGTTTGATCGGAGACCTCACACTAAAGTGGTATCTCCGGTTTGATCAACAAACTGCGGGAGGTTAATGGCTGTCCGCACGCGTCAGACTGATGATAAGGGCCACAACGAAAGCGTAATGAATCGTTCTGATAACAATCGCCTCCTGGCATGCGGTTAAATAAATACAATGTACGTAAACTCCACCCATGGAAGCTCCCCGCTGAGTGGCATATATTATATCAATTTGATGTGCTTTTTCGTCACTGCGTCTGATCAAGTCTGCTGTTCAGGGGGTGGGTAGGGGGGATTGAAAATATATATGTGCAATGACACGTGTAAGTCTCTCTCTCTCTCTCTCTCTCTCTCTCTCTCTCTCTCTCTCAACAAGGTGGACGATGGGATCTTTAACGTGTGGAACGATCTTTGTGCTGGCCGCGCGCACCGAAAGCGAGGCAGGCAGTGGCGGGCCAGTCTACACAAGGGTTGACGCGGAAGAACTGAAAGAAGGGGCCGGGGGGGTGGGGTTGGAGGGGTGGGAAGAAGAAAACAAACGAAAAAAGATTTTAAAAAGTGTGTTGTGGGGGGGGGGGGGGGGGGGGGGGTCGGCGCGGCCACGGTCCTTCACCCTGTCGCGTAACCTTGGTCACTGGCTATTTATAGCACTCGCCAGCGCGTTAGCCGACCAGCCACGCTTTCGTCGTGCCTTCCCGAGAGGTCGCAATCGGTGTCACAAGGAAGGGCAGCTGGCGAGAGGAACAGTCGGGGAAGTTGTGGTGAATTTCTACAAGCCGTGCGGCGCCTGTGGACGAGCAGAGCGAAAAGGCCGAGTGGCGAACTTTGTGTGGCATTCGGTCAGAGCCGGCTGTTGATGGATGACGGTGACGTAAAGACGGATTGGAGGCTTGTTATGGCAGGCGAGGGGATTTATATGGGCCCAAGATGGAAACGGCGCCCCGGGCGCAGCGCTGGTGCTGCTGGCTTTGCCCTCGCGGACTGGATCGAAACGGAGCGTTCGAATATTCGCCTCTTTTTTTCTTTTTTCTTTTTTCCCCCTTCCCCCGGACACCTGGTCTAGTCCGGACAGATGGTTTATATACAGGAGAAGGTCACGCGCTATATTTGTGTGATGTTTCTGTTTTGGGCCCTTTTCATTCACGCGTGTAGATTTGTTGGATGATGTACGCGTGTAGAGC
>JABMCL010002907.1:75000-80000 GCA_018857735.1 Alviniconcha marisindica | reverse complement strand
CCACACACTCCCAGCACCGCTTTCCGGCACCTTCCTCCAAAGAAGGATGTCGTAAACCAATGCTTGGAGTTTGGCCTAACCATTGTCGTCCAAATGATGCTCTGGTCCGGCCCACAGAGCAATGAGTAATTTCTATAATATGTAGCTCTGTGGTCTGACCCCGTGGTCCGCGCGGAGTCACCATCGTAGTAGCGACGCAGTGTGAGATGTAATTTGTTCTCGAAGCAGGGGATGGGGAGGGGGGGGGGGTGCTGCGTTTATTGCGACTGAAGTCATTTGTCTGCGATGTGGTACACAGTTTCTGTTGGAAGTTTTAGGAACACGCGAATGTGTGTGACCGAGTATCGGTAGTTTCTTGCGGTTTGCTCTTGTCTCTTATAGATACAGCAGGGGTTCTGTCTCGTGTATGTATGTATGTGTGTGTGAGAGAGAGTGTGTGGGTGCGTGCGGTGTGTGTGTGTGTGAGAGAGAGAGAGAGAGATGGGTGCATGTGTCAATGTGTGCGCCCGTGCGTGTGTGTTAAATGTGTGTGTGTGTGTGTGTGTGTACGTGGGTGTGTGTGTGTGTGTGTGTGTGTGACACTCCGAGCATCGCTTTCCGGCACCTTCCTCCTTGAAGGAAGGATGTCGTAAACCAGTGCTTGGAGTTTGTGTGTGTGTGTGCGTGTGTAACACGCTCGCCTCATGTGGCCTTTCTACGGACCAGTTGGTAATCTCCACGATAAGCGGTAGGCGGAGTCCGGGAGGAAATAGCGGCGGGAGGTGGGTGTGAACATGGTGCCGCCAGGGGGCATGTCGGTGCGGTCACAGCCCGGGGGCAACGCCGCCGAGTGCCGGAAGGGGTTCCAGTTGTCGTTACAGCGTCGTGTGTACGGTGCAGTTGTGTACAAGCCGGAGTAAACTTGTGAATGTTGACACTAATAACAGCGCACGCACGCACAGCGACAAAGAGAGATCTGTCTCACATCCTCGTCCAGAGCTGTTTCTGTCGCGTCTCATCTCTCTCTCTCTCTCTCTCTCTCTCTCTCTCTCTCTCTCTCTCCTCCTCTCTCTCTCTCTCTCTCTCACACACACACACACACACACACACACACACACACACACACGTAGAACCATTAATGGCAATTATTTCTCAGTTCCGGCCTTAGCCGATATTATAATGTGCCACTATAATTCAGTGCATTTACTGCGTGTGGCTGTCGGGAGGGTGGCTGGTAGGGGATGGGGTCACACTGACAGAGAATACAAAACGTAAAACAACATCCTTGATAATGACACCGTGGTAAAGGTGACGTTACAATTACAGGATTTGACGCCACGCCGAAATACAAGTTCAAGGAAAGAAAAAAAGAGGGTGTCTCAAGTCTGTAGGGGTGTCCACAGAATAACCGACATGGACAAATTTCCGGTTCGAATCACCAAGGATGAAGCTCCGACGCCCGCCTTTTTATTTCTGGGCCCTTTAACAGCCGACGTTTGTTTTGAGACTCGAACTGACGTTCAAGGCAGCGGTTTCTACCCCTTCTCTGACAAAAACCGCTTAGTGCGACTTGCACGCGCCGCTTCTGCGTAGCTGTCATACCGCAACCTGCCATTAGGGCGCTGTCGAAGGCTCGCTAAACGGTCACAGTGAGGGGCGAAAGTGCGCGAGCTGCGGTGCTCCCGTTGAAGGGCCGCGGTGGCCGCGGCCTCGCGATGGTCGTGCTGTTGACACATTATTGCATTCCAGCCTGAAACAACAGTCGACCACTATCCGCCCCGCTCCGAAATAGGAAGCGACTGGGATCTGCGCTGCCATTCTGAACCCTGGGAAATCTTTATGGAGTGTTTTACACTTACACACACACACACACACACACACATATAGTGTGAACATGTATATAATGTGTGAACACACACATGTATATTATGTGTGCATGTGCCTGTGTGTGTGTGTGTGTGTGTGTGTGTGTGTGTGTGAAAAGGAATTCAAACAAGGTGAGTTAAATGCCCCCAATATTTCGGCCACGGCCTTCTTCATATGGCAACGATTTTTGGTGTGTGTGTGTGTGTGTGTGTGGAATCGGGGCCTGAAGAGGTGTTTAAGTGCTTTTAATACAGATTATCAGTTTTACTGTGCCTGTCTTCTTTTGTGATTGTGTTTTATTTTTTTCCGATGGTTTGCACCTCAATTGACCGTCTTTTCTGGCCATGTGTGGCACCAAAGTTGACCGTCTCCTCTGGCCATGTGTGGCACCAAAGTTGACCGTCTCCTCTGGCCATGTGTGGCACCAAAGTTGACCGTCTTTTTTGGCCATGTGTGGCACCAAAGTTGACCGTCTCCTCAGGCCATGTCTGGCACCAAAGTTGACCGTCTTTTTTGGCCATGTGTGGCACCAAAGTTGACCGTCTCCTCAGGCCATGTGTGGCACCAAAGTTGACCGTCTTTTTTGGCCATGTGTGGCACCAAAGTTGACCGTCTCCTCAGGCCATGTGTGGCACCAAAGTTAACCGTCTTTTTTGGCCATGTGTGGCACCAAAGTTGACCGTCTCCTCAGGCCATGTGTGGCACCAAAGTTAACCGTCTTTTTTGGCCATGTGTGGCACCAAAGTTGACCGTCTTTTTTGGCCATGTGTGGCACCAAAGTTGACCGTCTCCTCAGGCCATGTGTGGCACCAAAGTTGACCGTCTTTTTTGGCCATGTGTGGCACCAAAGTTGACCGTCTCCTCAGGCCATGTGTGGCACCAAAGTTAACCGTCTTTTTTGGCCATGTGTGGCACCAAAGTTGACCGTCTCCTCAGGCCATGTGTGGCACCAAAGTTAACCGTCTTTTTTGGCCATGTGTGGCACCAAAGTTGACCGTCTTTTTTGGCCATGTGTGGCACCAAAGTTGACCGTCTCCTCTGGCCGTGTCTGGCACCTCTGTTTATGAAACCTTCTTGACCTGTCTGGCACGTCGATTGATCGTACCTTTTTCCTCTCTCTGGCACCTCAGCTGATCGTCCCGGCGTCAGCTTATCACGCTTTTCCCTGTCTGGAACCCGATCATACCGTCTTGCCCTCCCTGGCTTCTGAGTTTGCCTTTTGTTCCGGTCATACCTAGCGCTAAAAAAACAAAGAAACAAACACAAAGAAAACAAAACAACAAAAACCCGGTCATTTGCACACCACACACATCACACTCCGAGCACCGCTTTCCGGCACCTTCTTCCAAACTCTGCCAGAACTGGTTACGCCATTGAAGGGGCACTCTTTATCTCCGCCCAACTGTCCACCGACGATGTCGGCGCCCTCCGAAAGGTTTGGGTACTGACAAGACTGCGGAAGCAACATAGCGTTGTGTTGGAGTAAAGACACTACACTACACTACACTACTTGCTGTAGTATCTCTGGTTGGAGGAAGGATGCCGTACACAAGAGCTTGGAGTTTGTATATATATATATATATATATATATATATATATTATTATATATATATATATATATATAAATAAATATTTACATTACACATACAGACATTTCTGTAGCATTTGCATCTTTATACTTCCAAATTCTCACCATTCACTTGTGACAGAAGTCGCGCTGTGGAAGACAGGGCGTAAAACACCAGCTCACTTCCTTGCTTGCTGTTAAAGACGGGGGGTGGCGAGAGGTTGATTAAACCCCACCTGTGCTGAGAATCCAGAGCCATGGAATGCTCTCGCTTTTTAAGTCCACTGTTAAAGACGGGGGGTGGCGAGAGGTTGATTAAACCCCACCTGTGCTGAGAATCCACAGCCATGGAATGCTCTCGCTTTTTAAGTCCACTGTTAAAGACGGGGGGTGGCGAGAGGTTGATTAAACCCCACCTGTGCTGAGAATCCACAGCCATGGAATGCTCTCGCTTTTTAAGTCCGGCACCTGGGTCAGAAAATGGATTTGCTCTCTGCATGCATCGCCAACTGCCGGAAACTGCGCCTGCCTAATATTTGTCTTCCCGTTTTGTTCTGCTTCATCTGTTGACCTAATCCTTCCCAAAGAAAGCGATGTTCATGTGGTAGCAAACGTGTCGCCAGGAGAGAGAGAGAGAGAGAGAGAGAGAGAGAGAGAGAGAGAGAGAGAGAGATGACCATGTGTTAGCTAACGTGTCACCAGGAGAGAGAGAGAGAATGCTAGAGAGAGAGAGAGAGAACTCAGAACTCAGAACTTTATTACTCAAGGATTAAGATTTTAGGCAGTTGCCTATTCTTACAATCTGTCCCTGCTAATCTACATGCCAATAGGCTACACATAAAACAATAGTAACAACATTGACTACCGGAATAATGATGAAAAAGATGATAGTGTCGGGGGGGGGGGGGGGGGGGGGGGGCAGGAAGAGAAAAAGAAGAGAGAGATGATAATTTTAAAATCAGAGCCAAAAACCGACAGGAAAAAAGAAAAAGAAAAAAAGAAAAAAAGAAGAAGATGATGATGAAAAATGTGGTTCAGATAAACGATGAACAACGAAGTATTCAAATGACAATATTGCATAGAGATATATACACAAAAACACTGCTCAGACAAGCACTGTGATTACAAATAATGGAAGCAAGAACAGTAAATGTAGGCCTGAATCAGACACGCAATAAGTGAGAAGAGGCAGCAACAATGCGAACCGTTCAAATAACAATAGCGTGTACAAAAGGAGACAGACAGAGAGAGAGAGAGAAATGATATGTCTTAGGTAACGTGTCGTCAGAAGAGAGAGAATGCTCCGGCCCCTGACGTAAGATCCGACAAATATGAGAGATTGACCGGAACCTCTTTCTCAGGTTCTTACACGCGTACAGTCATGCTGGGGCGCCCACGTGTTGGAGAGATTGACGTGTGTGTGTGTGTGTGTGTGTGTGTGTGTGTGTGTGTGTGTGTGTGTTTAATAATTGTGTTGCTGTATGTATGTAATAGTGATGATGAATGAATGAACCAACACCAAGAAATGCTTTTTGTAAGCGCCTTGAGCTCATCAGAGATGGAGCGCTAGAAATATCCTCCATCATTA
>JABMCL010002907.1:57500-70000 GCA_018857735.1 Alviniconcha marisindica | reverse complement strand
AGCGACAGGTATATAATCTCCCTCATCCCCCACCTCCATACCGCTTCCCCCCTTCACCCTGTCCCTAATAAGCCTTATGGTCCAGGTGTGAACTTGAATTTACAGTTTGCTGTAAGGTGTGGACTTGAATTTACAGTTTGCTGTAATGTGTGGACTTGAATTTACAGTTTGCTGTATGGTATGGGCTTGAATTTATAGTTTGCTGTGTGGTGTGGACTTAAACTTACAGTTTGCTGTATGGTGTGGACTGGAATGTGTGGACTGGAATTTATAGTTTGCATTATGGTGTGGACATGAATTTATAGTTTGCTGTAAGGTGTGGACTTGAATTTACAGTTTGTTGTATGGTGTTGAAGTTATAGTTTGCTGTATGGTGTGGACTTGAACTGATTTATAGTTTTCTATAAGGTGTGGACTGGAATTTACAGTTTGTTGTATGGTGTGGACTTGAATTTGCTGTATGGTGTGGACTTGAATTTATAGTTTGCTGTATGGTGTGGACTTGAATTTATAGTTTTCTGTAAGGTGTGAACTGGAATTTACAGTTTGCTGTAAGGTGTGAACTGGAATTTTATCAGTGAAGAACGAACAAAGTTAAAGGCAAATAGCCTTTAATCCCTAATAGCTAAAAAAAAAAAAAAAAAAATCCACAAGAGAAATGAGGCTACAACTTTAAACTTCGGCGTTTCGGTTGGCCAAATAGTCTGTTATTTTGCGCTCCACACGCGCCGATTTGTTCAGGGGTCTGTTTGCTCTTTATCAAATACAAATGCAACACCGCTAAACTGAGTTAACCAAGGTCAAAACATGGCAGTGCTCATTCTCTCTCAGTCGCGGCACGTGGAAAACGTGAAAATAGACGCGCAAGAAGTGCGAAAATGAAGTCATAGTTTTTCTGGCCGTGCGAAAGAGTGTGAACTTTCCCGCCAAAAACGTTGGCATCACTCTCAGGGGTGTGAACGACGCGCGCGCGCGCGCGCGCGTGTGTGTGTGTGTTGTGTGTGTGTGTGTGTGTGTGTGTGTGTGTGTGCGTGCGTGCGTGCGTGCGTGCGTGCGTGCGTATGTGTGTTTATAATCAGATGAAGTGTTGCTGTGTTGTGACATCACTTTGTCAGCATGTCCTTCACGGTCAATGTAAAGATCACAACGCCATCTGTTGCGTCGCTCGTCTGCACCACAGGCGCCTGACGCTTGTTCAATAATTGTGCTGTACTACATGTGTTAGCACATTTTGTTATTTCTTTGTTTGTTTGTTTGTTTGTCATGCTTATGTTCAGTTTATTTATTTATTTTTGACATTGCACACTGCAATACAATGCGAGTTTAATGCCCAGTGATCAATCAGTTCTACAGGGAATTGAGCATTAGGCGTTTGCCTTCACTGCTAAAATCAGACTGCGTATCAGTAACAGTTTTAAACAATTTTAAAAGACAGAACAGATTAACTCTCGCTTACCGAGGGGGGCAGTTGGGTGGTACTGTGTAAAGAGCGAGAGGGAAAAACGATCCACTAATTGCCTTTTTTCCCCAAGCAGGACACGAAAACAACATAGCTCAACCAGAAGTAGAGAAATGTTCTAGTTCGACATCTCATCTTTCCGACGTTTTGACCGTTGTTATCGTTTTGTGCTTCTTTTGCATAGTTACACTTGAACCCTGTGTCTACATTATGTGTTAGGTTTTTCTTTTCATATCTTATATGCATTTTTATTGTTGAAAACATTTCCGTCTCGATGCACATTGTGTGTGTTATATTATGCTTGTACAGCGCTTTGAGCCGCAGGGTAGGCACTTTACAAATTTCCATTATTATTATTATTGTTGTAGCTTGATAAATGGATAACCCCGAAAATTCGCATGTTGTGTTTTGTCCTAATCAGTAGCGTTCTTTTGAACCTTTGATGTGTTTTGTTCCGGTAATTACTTCAAAAACGTGGGTGCCGCCACACTTTTGTCGGACAAAAACTTACGCATCCGGTTAGAAGTCGGAGGGGGCATTCTAGACACACTCCAAACATCGCTTTCCGGCGCCTTCCTCCGAAGGAAGGATGATCATGTCGTAAACCAGCGCTTGGAGTTTGCATGGCGACACGATAATTCACACTGTCGTGGGCCTGTGGGCCCGCGCTTCACCGAACGCCGTCCCGGCTTTCAGACTGCTGTGCATGCGTCTTGCGATCAGCTGCGACGTCAGTTCGCGTGGCTGCCAAACAGCTGTTGGGGAGGCTGTCTGTCGGCCTTTGTGCTCAGACCGTTGGGCTTTAACGTTCGCCACATCTAAAGCCTGACGTACAAAACGTCTGTTTGACAGGGCACTGAAAAGTCCATTGTTCGGCCGAGAGAGGGATTCGGTTTTCCCACTTTTGCCCAACCCCCCATTTAACTTTCTGTCTGCTGTCTCTCTGTCTCTGTCTGTCTGTCTGTCTACAGGGTCCCCCCCCCACCCCCCACTCTTCTCCCCTTCTCTCTCTTTCTCTCACCTCCCCTCTCTCTCTCTCTCTCTCTCTCTCTCTCTCTCTCTCTCCTCTGTGCCTGTCTCTCTCTGCCCCCCCCCCCCCCCCTTTTATATCCTTCTCTCCTCCCCCCCGGCCCTTCCTGAATGTTTTGCTTTCTTTCTTGTCTTCTTTCTCTGTTTCTTTGTTTTCAGTTTCTCTACCTTTCTTGCTTTACTTCCAATTTCTTTCTCCCCCACAAGTCTTATTAAGATTCTCTCGTCCTTTCTTCCTTCTGCCAGTTTCCCATCCCCATTCTGTCTCGCCTTTCTTGCTTAGTTAGTTTTCCTTTTTTGTTTTTTTGTTTTTGGTCTCCAAAGCTGTCTTTGATCGACCATAATGAACCAGTCAGCGCTCCATTTTGTTGAACATGTCGCTCAGCAGATGAATGCATTACTGCTGTTTGCACACCACACTGAAATTCCTTAGCCTCTCTCCTCCTCCACCTTCACTTTTAGCCTGCTGAGGTGGTGTGGGATAATTAGGTCTGTATCATTTAGACGCCAGCCCCCTGCTCTGACAAACACATGGGCGTGTGGAATTATCTACAGAGAGGGAGAGAGACATCTTAACACACACACACACACACTCTCTCTCTCTCTCTCTCACATACATGCAAGAGCATGCATGTATGTATGCATATATATGACGTGTATATGCATGCATGCACGCATGCGCACAGACACATATGCACACATGCACGCACACACACTCACACACACACACACACACACAAACACACAGGCACACACACACACACTTACACACAGGCACACACACTTACACACAGGCACACACACACACACACACACACACACACACACACACACACACACACACAGGCACACACACTTACACACAGGCACGCACACACACACACACACTTAGGCACACTCATTTATTACACATGCTTGCACACACACATACGCACACATGCACGCACACATGCACACACACACACACACACACACACACACACACACACACACACACACACACACACACACACACACACACACACACACACACACACACACACACACACACACACACAGGCTTATACATGTCAAAGGGCACAATGGGGGAGAGAGATCAGTACGTTTTTTCACACATGCATGGCCCTTGAGACTGGTCAACAGACTTTTGTAGCATTTGATCACTTTACCCTTCATCTAGGCCCAGTGTGTGTTGGGGTGTCACTGACACTGCAAGCCCACGCTGACATGTTTCCCTTTTGTCAGCCTGCTGTGCTGATATAAGGGGGGAGGAGACAGGCACAGAGAGAGAGAGAGAGAGAGAGTGGGTCCCGTTCTGATATGGAATCTGGAGGACAGTGTGTGGAAGTCACTGATACTACTACAGCAAGACCTCCTAGTGTCAGGTCTCTGGCAAATATGAGTGAATAATACTTCGTCAGTTTGTGCGCCAGACTTGGATAGAAGCTATTTACTTCATCTTTGATGTCTTGGAGCATCAAATCAAAAGATGCCCCCCCCCCAAACTGGGTATCATTGCGCCCGAGGTATTCTGTAGAAAGGTTTGCTGAAAACAAGAAATAAAGAAGATTTTTGGACTCAGAATTAACGTGTCACCAGGACAAAGAATGCTCCACCCACTCGTGTAAGGTCTGGCATAAAAGTGGTGGCCCCCCCATGTTGTTTGTCTCACTCGTGCACAATCAACTTAGCCCCTTTGGTGAGCGAGAGTTCACTGACAGGAAAACGATCATGAGCTGCTGGATAAAACTGGCAGTTGAAAGAATGGTATGTCTTGTCTGTGGATGCTGATTGGCTGATCATGGTCTGTCACTCAAATCTCAGCGACATGTTGGTTGGTCAAATAGATATATATGCTGAAATTTAAAGATCAAATCACAGGGAATTGGGGTGGAGGGTGGAGAACCGGTCTTTATCTGTGGAACTGTGCACTAGTTGTCACCCCTGCAGTTGTCTGTTGACTATTGTCAGGTTTCATGCGTGTTCCACCAAAAAACAGTTAACATGTAAACCGCCAAAAATGGTGTGTGGCTGCCAGTGTGGTAGGGTACTACAAAAATGGTAAAAGTAAACATGGCGCTTAATGTCCACAGAAACCGTAAGGCTTATTAGGCAGGGGGGAAAGGGGTATGGGGGGGGGGGGAGAGGGAGATTATATACCTATCGCTACACTGTCACCACCAGAATGACTTCCGCATTACGGTGGGCAGCGATGAGAGACATTTTAGTGTTTCAGTAGGAAGTGAGGGACAAAGTCACAAGACAGTGTCCACAGACCACAACCCTTGAAGTGAAAGGAGAGCCGAAGCAGATTCGAACTGAGGTGCCTCTGCTTATCAGCTTAATGCCTTACGGCTAGGCCAAACTGGCTCACAGAAAAATGATCACAAACACAATCCTGTCAGTCTCACGCTGTGGGATGCATTTGTCAGTGTACCAGGTGTGTCAAGTGACCTCCGTGATTGTGTTCACAAGTTCATCTGGGGAACAACATGTAAAACTCCCGCAAATCTGCATCCCCCAGCATCTGTTGCTGTTGTTAATTGTACTTGTATGAGTGATGAGCAGCTGTTTGGATAATAAATGGTATAGCATATATAATATAAATTGCATAATCTATAGTTAGAGAGAGACAGGTCACTTGAGGCTACAGCTGGTGTTGTCAGTTGCTAGCTGGACACAATGGTTGGTGCTGTGGTAGACAGGCTGGCTCACTCATCAGTATTGATCTGTGTGCTTTGCTCTCTGACCTTCAGACACCTGTCATTTTGCTGCTGGAAGTGGCCCCAGAGAATGATAAGATCAATGGGATGGGGGTGGGGGGGGGGGGGGGGAGGTAGGGCAGGGATGTCCTCTATTTCAACCCTGGTGTTACCTGTCACTGTTTGGGTCAGTACTACAGTACTGCTTCTTTCTGGAAACCTCCAGAACCCTCCTCCCCCCTCCCTCCCTTAAAAACTCCCACTCCACCTTCATTACATTATATATAATATTCATATTTGGAAACACATTTTGACAAAAATACCCAGTTAGTGTTGATTTGGTCTGATTGTTCACAGTGTTTCATTTTATGCTTAATAAAGTCCTTTGCTGCTTGGTTGAATCTGTGCCATAATGATTCTGCACCTGAATCTGTGCTGTAATGATTCTGGGCCTGAATCTGCGCTGTAGTGATTCTGGGCCTGAATCTATGATGTAGTGATCCTGGGCCTGAATCTGTGCTGTAATGATAATGATTTGGGGCCTGAATCAGTGCTGTAGTGATTCCGGGCCTGAATCTGTGCTGTAATGATTCCAGGCCTGAATCTGTGCTGTAATGATTCCGGGCCTGAGTCTGTGCTGTAATGAGTCTGGGCCTGAATCAGTGCTGTAATGATTCTGGGCCTGAATCTGTGCTGTAATGATTCTGGGCCTGAATCTGTGCTGTAATGACTCTAGGCCTGAATCTGTGCAGTAATGATTCTGGGCCTGAATCTGTACTGTAATGATTCTGGGCCTGAATCTGTACTGTAGCGATTCTGGACCTGAATCTGTGCTGTAATGATGATGATTCAGGGCCTGAATCTGTGCTATAGTGATTCTGGGCCTGAATCTGTGCTGTAATGATAATGATTCAGGGCCTGAATCTGTGCTGTAGTGATTCTGGGCCTGAATCTGTGCTGTAATGATTCCAGGCCTGAATCTGTGCTGTAATGATTCTGGGCCTGAATCCATGCTGTAATGATGATGATTCGGGGCCTGAATCTCTGCTGTAGTGATTCTGGGCCTGAATCGGTGCTGTAATGATTCCGGGCCTGAATCAGTGCTGGGCCTGAATCGGTGCTGTTATGATTCCAGGCCAGAATCTGTACTGAGTAAATGTTGTTGCACTGCCTGTCTGTGTTGGTGCATTCTGTGGCTTGTTATTCTAGTTTGGGGGTGACAGTTGTGGATCTGTGGGGGTGCTGTCATGGGCCGGGCATCACCCCAGGACAAAGAGGGGTAGCTGGGGAAGTCTGTGGTTTTTAATGCCTATTCAACCACATAGATCATATCACAAAGAGACATAGAGATATAGTGGGGAAGGGGGGGGGGGGAGGTGGGGGGGGGGGTAACTTTTTATTAACATTGGTGAGATGGTTGAAGCAGATTTTCCCAGTGGGTGTGTTTCAAAGTGTTGACTAAGCACTTCACTTTCCTATCCCATGACCCCAGCTGAACCCAGACACTCCACACATACAGTGAATAGGGTTGATGATTCATGTGTGTGTGTGTGTGTGTGTGTGTGTGTGTGTGTGTGTGTGTGTGTGTGTGTGTGTGTGCATGTGCATATGTGTGTGTGTGTGTGTGTGTACACATATCTGCTGGTGTGTGTATGTGTGTGCATAGATATAGAGAGGGATATATATATATATATATATATATATATATATATATATATATATTATACTGTATCTACTTGTGTGGTAGTGTGGGTGTGGAATTTTTTATGTATCCATATTTGTATCCATGTAAGTGCATGTGTGTGCCATGTGTGTGTGTGTGTGTGTCTGTGTGTGCGTGCATGCGCATACATTCACCTGTTTGTGTCAGCCAACACTGACCACCTAAGACTGTCACATTGTTGGCACAAAGAAAACACTACTCCATGCTTATCTGAATGACCCTGCGTCATGCTGGCTATTTTCTCCACTAGTGTAACTCTTCCCTACAATGCAGTCACTGTTAACTTGGAGTTGGACTGGTCTTTGCTTTCCATGTTTATTAATGCTTTGTACTGCCTTGTCTTATGTTGATTATTTGGTTAGTTTAGGGTGTTTAGAGGGTTGCGTTGGACTGGTCTTTGCTTGCCATGGTTATTAATGCTTTGTACTTCCTTGTCTTATGTTGATTATTTGGTTAGTTTAGGGTGTTTAGAGGGTTGCGTTGGACTGGTCTTTGCTTGCCATGGTTATTAATGCTTTGTACTTCCTTGTCTTATGTTGATTATTTGGTTAGTTTAGGGTGTTTAGAGGGTTGCGTTGGACTGGTCTTTGCTTGCCATGGTTATTAATGCTTTGTACTTCCTTGTCTTATGTTGATTATTTGGTTAGTTTAGGGTGTTTAGAGGGTTGCGTTGGACTGGTCTTTGCTTGCCATGGTTATTAATGCTTTGTACTTCCTTGTCTTATGTTGATTATTTGGTTAGTTAAGGGTGTTTAGAGGTTTGCGTTGGACTGGTCTTTGCTTGCCATGGTTATTAATGCTTTGTACTTCCTTGTCTTATGTTGATTATTTGGTTAGTTTAGGGTGTTTAGAGGGTTGCGTTGGACTGGTCTTTGCTTGCCATGGTTATTAATGCTTTGTACTTCCTTGTCTTATGTTGATTATTTGGTTAGTTTAGGGTGTTTAGAGGGTTGCATTGGACTTTCACTTTGCAATGAGAGGAGTGCCCCAGAAGTTTACTGTGTTGGTCTCTGACTACTCACAGAGGGTTGTTGGGGTAGGGTACTGGAGACTGTCAGTGTCTACTCCAGAGAGTTGACTGAATGCTGGATTATCAGTGTTGGATTCACATCATCAGTGACCATTTTAGAAGCTTGTGATGTTGGATTGTCAGTGGCTGCCCCAGAAGTTTGTAATGTTGGATTGTCAGTGACTGTCCCAGAAGTTTGTGGTGTTAGGTTGTCAGTGACTATCCCAGACATTTGTGGTGTTGGATTGTCAGTGACTATCCCAGACGTTTGTGGTGTTAGATTGTCAGCGACTATCCCAGACGTTTGTGGTGTTGGATTGTCAGTGACTGTCCCAGAAGGTTGTGTTAGAATGGATTGTCAGTGACTGTCCCAGAAGGTTGTGTTAGAATAGGTTGTCAGTGGCTGTCCCAGAAGGTTGTGTTAGAATAGATTGTCAGTCACTGTCCCAGAAGGTTGTGTTAGAATAGATTGTCAGTCACTGTCCCAGAAGGTTGTGTTAGAATAGATTGTCAGTCACTGTCCCAGAAGGTTGTGTTAGAATAGATTGTCAGTCACTGTCCCAGAAGGTTGTGTTAGAATAGACTGTCAGTGACTGTCCCAGAAGGTTGTGTTAGATTGTCAGTGACTACCTCAGAAGTTTGTGATGTTAGATTATCAGTGACTGTCCCAAAAGTTTGTGATGTTGGATTGTTAGTGACTGTCCCAGAAGGTTGTGATGTTGGATTGTCAGTGACTGTCCCAGAAGGTTGTGATGTTGGATTGTCAGTGACTACCCCAGAATATTGTGATGTTGGCTTGTCAGTGATTGCCCCAGAAGTTTGTGGTATTGGATTGTCAGTGACTATCCCAGAAGTTTGATTGCTTTTATATTATAGTGATATTTTTTGCTCTTGAGCAGACCCACTGCTCTCTTATTGCACGTAATTCTGAATGTCTGACTGTATCCTTTTGTATTGCATATTTGAATTTAGAAATATATATATATATATCCATCAAAGTGGTGTACTTACAGCACTGTTTGATCGTTACATGGCTGGTCAGGTGTTGACCTCTTTTGGTGGTCATAAGATAGGCAGTCCACTGTCATGTGGTATGGAGGTTGCCCTCTTGATTGACCTGCATGTTAAATGTGGTGTTGCAGGTGCAGTAAGGTGTTGACCTCTTTCAGTGGTCATAAGATAGGCAGTAAACTGTCATGTGGCATGGAGGTTGGCCTCGTTCAGTGGTCATAAGATAGGCAGTAAACTGTCATGTGGCATGGAGGTTGACCTCTTTCAGTGGTCAAAAGATAGGCAGTAAACTGTCATGTGTTAAGGAGGTTGACCTTTTTCAGTGGTCAGAAGATAGGCAGTCCACTGTCATGTGTTAAGGAGGTTGACCTCTTTCAGTGGTCATAAGATAGGCAGTCCACTGTCAGTTGTTACGGAGGTTGACCTCTTTCAGAGGTCATAAGATAGGCAGTCCACTGTTGTGTGGTATGGAGGTTGTCCTCTTTTGGTGGTCATAAGATAGTCCACTGTCATGTGGTGTGGAGGTTGCTCTCTTTTGGTGGTCATAAGATAGTCCACTGTTGTGTGGTATGGAAGTTGCCCTCTTTTGGTGGTCATAAGATAGTCCACTGTTGTGTGGTATGGAAGTTGCCCTCTTTTGGTGGTCATAAGATAGTCCACTGTCATGTGGTATGGAGATTGCCCTCTTTTGGTGATCATAAGATAGTCCACTGTCATGTGGTATGGTATGGAGGTTGCCCTCTTTTGGTGGTCATAAGATAGTCCACTGTCATGTGGTATGGTATGGAGGTTGCCCCCTTTTGTTGGTCATAAGGTAGTCCACTGTCATGTGGTATGGAATGGAGGTTGCCCCCTTTTGGTGGTCATAAGATAGTCCACTGTCATGTGGTATGGTATGGAGGTTGCCCTCTTTTGGTGGTCATATGATAGTCCACTGTCATGTGGTATGGTATGGAGGTTGCCCCCTTTTGGTGGTCATATGATAGTCCACTGTTATGTGGTATGGTATGGAGGTTGCCCTCTTTTGGTGGTCATATGATAGTCCACTGTCATGTGGTATGGTATGGAGGTTGCCCTCTTTTGGTGGTCATATGATAGTCCACTGTCATGTGTTATGGAGGTTGCCCTCTTGATTGACCTGCATGTTGACTGTGGTGTTGCAGGTGCGGTAAGGTGTAGAGACAGGGTGGGGTGTCGATGAGGACCCCAGGGAGGTGCAGACCCAGCCATGCACGGCGGGGACAGTCCGGCGCGGAGCAGCATGGAGGAGGAGAAGTCCGGCGTGAGCACGGGGATCACCATCCGTGCCGCCACGCCTGAACGACTCATTCAGCTCTGTGTCAATGCTTTCAGTAAGAGCAGAACTAGAACTTCTTGTTTTTGATCTGAATGTGTTGGTCTGCTTTTGAAAGTGTCCTGGTTTTATTGCAGGAACCGGATTTAAATAGGTTTTGTTGTTGTTGAAATCGTTCGTCAGGAGTGATGCTCCAAAGCACATTCATGTGAAGGATTCATCACCCTCATCTGTGTTCTGTGTCAGTGGTTTTATTCTGTCTGTGTGTTTTGTACCCGAGGTTTGGTTTAAAAAAATGTGTAATTAATGAAAGCATACCAAACAGACAATAATAGAATAGTTTTGGTAGCGTCAAACAAGTAAACAAGTGCTTTAGGTGATGTCAGTGTGTGTGACACCAATGTTTTATGATGTGTGTATTTTTCCACAAGTGGTTCATGATATTTGTGTTTTGCACCAATGGTTTATGATGTCTGTGATTTTGCATAAGTCTGATTCATGGACATTGTGTTTTTACACAAGTCTGATTCATGGACATTGTGTTTTTACACAAGTCTGATTCATGGCTCATGATGTCATGCTATTTTTTAATTTTTTAATGAACTGATTCATAACATCTGTCTGCTGTACATCAGTTATATATATATGATTTCTGTGTGCTACTAGTCTAGATCATAATATCTGTCCGTTATACAGAAGCAACTCATGATGTCTGTGTGTTTTACGCCAATGGTTTGTGGTGTGTGTGTGTTTTACACCAATGGTTTATGATGTGTGTGTGTTTTACACCAATGGTTTATGATGTCTGTGTGTTTTACACCAATGGTTTATGATGTCTGTGTGTTTTACACTAATGGTTTATGATGCCTATGTGTATTTTACACCAATGGTTTATGATGTGTGTGTGTTTTACACCAGTGGTTTATGATGTCTGTGTGTATTTTACACCATTGGTTTATGATGTGTGTGTTTTACACCAGTGGTTTATGATGTCTGTGTTTTGCATCAGTGAGGCTTGTGGTTGTTGTCTGTATCACTGTATGCTTACAACAGTGGTTTATGATGCACCTGCCAGTGTGTTTTACACCAGTCTGGTTCATCATTGATAGCATCTGTCTGTCTGTTTACAGTAGTCAAGTGGTTCAGGGTGTCTCTCTGAATGTTAAATGGTTCATGGTGTCTCTGAATCTTTTGCAACTGTTTGGATCCTGATAATTGTCTGAGTGTTTACATAAATTAGTGGTTCATGGTGTGTGAGTGTTTTGTATCAGGCTGGTTTGTGAGCATTGTCTATGTGTTTACACAAGTGGCTCATGATGTCTGTTTTGCACCAGTGTTGGACAGCATCTGTCTGTGTGTTGACACAAATGGTGTCTGTCTATTCTGCACCAGTGTTGGACAGCATCTGTCTGTGTGTTGACACAAATGGTGTCTGTCTATTCTGCACCAGTGTTGGACAGCATCTGTCTGTGTGTTGACACAAATGGTGTCTGTCTATTCTGCACCAGTGTTGGACAGCATCTGTCTGTGTGTTGACACAAATGGTGTCTGTCTATTCTGCACCAGTGTTGGACAGCATCTGTCTGTGTGTTGACACAAATGGTGTCTGTCTATTCTGCACCAGTGTTGGACAGCATCTGTCTGTGTGTTGACACAAATGGTTTGTTGTGGTGTCTGTCTATTCTGCACCAGTGTTGGACAGCGTCTGTCTGTGTGTTGACACAAATGGTTTGTTGTAGTGTCTGTCTATTCTGCACCAGTGTTGGACAGCGTCTGTCTGTGTGTTGACACAAATGGTTTGTTGTAGTGTCTGTCTATTCTGCACCAGTGTTGGGCAGCATCTGTCTGTGTGTTTACACAAGTGGTTCATGGTGTCACTGTCTGAATATTTTACTCCAGTGTTGGACAGCACTGAATGTCTGTGTGTTCACTCGGGTGGTTCATGGTGTCTGAGTGTTTTGCACCAGTGTTGGACAGCATCTGTCTGTGTGTTTGTGCAGGTGGGTTGTTGTGTCTGTCTGTTTTGCACTGTCAGCGTTGGGGAGCATCTGTCTGTGTGTTCACTCAAATGGTTTGTGGTGTCTGTCTGCTTTGTGCCAGTGTTGGACAGCATCTGGTTTTGTGTTCACTCAAATGGTTTGTGGTGTCTGTTTTGTGCCAATGTTGGACATCATCTGTCTGTGTGTTCACTAAAATGGTTTGTGGTGTCTGTCTGCTTTGTGATAGTGTTGGACAGCATCTGTCTGTGTGTTCACTCAAATGGTTTGTGGTGT